>CM044431.1:226377908-226388411 GCA_024363595.1 Xenopus borealis | reverse complement strand
ATCAAATTCGTTCGAACTTCGATCTATTCACGTGAGTTTTGTAAATCAGCACCCCCTTACTGTGCAGACAGTCTCAGAGCCCCCCTCCTTGTGATCAACTGAGACTGGAGGAGAGGAGTTTGGTGTGGGAAGGGGTACTTACTGCCATTATTTAATGGAGAACCAAAGGGGATGACTATAAATTGTGCCATGCCAATGGTTTTGTACCCAAACAATGCCGGTCTCTTCCTTCTCCCTGCAGGTATCAGCTATCACTTTCAGATTAAAACGGGTGACGTCAGCGGGGCCAGCTCCGATTCACGGGTTTTTGTCAAACTGTACGGAGAGAAGGGAGACACCAACAAACAGTTCCTTCTGGTTTCTGATAACGACTTGGCGGATAACTTTGAGAGGGGCCGAGTAGATCATTTCACCATAAATACCATTGATATAGGCAAGGTGAGAAATAGACTAGCATCTCATCTAACCTGTTCTGTTCAATGCTACATGCACTCACAAATACCCATGGACCCATCTACCCAGTTTTGGTGCCCTTCTACCCAGCAGAAAATGGGTGCATTTCATTGTATATCATGGGACAACATATCAAAGTCTCATGGCCAGTTTGTACTTAGTTGCATCTTTCTGTTTTTGTTGACAGATCAATAAGCTGTTGATTGGCCACGACAATGTGGGGATTCGAGCAGGTTGGTTTTTGGCCAATGTGGTGGTTCAGGTCCCCTCCCATGGGAAGCAGTACATGTTTCCTGTTAACCGCTGGCTGTGCAAGGACGAGTGTGATGGGAAGATAGAGGTGGAAGTGTACGCTAGCGAGGTGAAAAGTATAGAGAAATGTAAGTATAATGAGCAATTTTTTCCCCTTCCCATAATCTCCTGTATTCCATGTAGTGAAAAAAACAAATTATTTCACCCTCTTTTGTTTTGCCCTAGTGGTAAATTATGAAGTTATAATAACCACCGGCAATGTGCGGGGAGCTGGAACCAATGCCAATGTCTTCATGCAACTCTATGGTGATCTGGGGAAGACTGAAGACATGTTTTTGAGGAGCCGTTCTAATGACTTTGAAAGGGGAGCTGTCGAAATATTTAAGGTTATTGGTCCTGAAATGGTTGTTAGATGGGAGTTCTGGATAACAGCATGTTCATAATTCTTTTCAAAACCATTTCCTTAGATTGAGGCCGCAGAAGTGGGGAAGATCCGCAAGCTCAGGATTGGCCACGATGGCAAGGGCTTGGGAGACGGCTGGTATTTGGAGAGTGTTGAGATCAAGCGAGTTGGAATACAGATAATGCCTGTGGAGAAACCAGACAAGAAGAAGAAAACCAACAAGAAGAAGAAATCCAGTAAAGAGGAAGAGGAAGAGCTTCAGCCTCAAGAAGTGGTGGAGTCCTACAAGTTTGAGTGCCAGCGCTGGTTGGCCAGAGGGGAAGAAGATGGAGAGCTGGTGGTGGAGCTTCTGCCTCTGGAGACTTCAGAACTGGAAGGTACAGTCTCACAAGGAGAGATGTTTAGCAGATGGCCACAATGAGGCAGCAGAGACGTAAAGGGTTTCTCTGCATGCTGCACTTCTCTTGCACCTTAAGGGATTCTGTCATGATTTTTATGGTTTTTATTTCTAAATGACACTGTTTACACTGCAAATAATTCACTCTACCATGTAAAATGTCATTCCTGAACCAGCAAGTGTATTTTTTTAGTTGTAATATTGGTGTGTAGGTGCATCTCAGGTCATTTTGTCTAGTCATGTGCTTTCAGAAAGAGCCAGCACTTTAGGAGGAAACTGCTTTCTGGCAGGCTGTTGTTTCTCCTACTCAGTGACTGAAGTTTATTAGAGCACAAGTTACATGACTGGGGGCACATGGAAACAGCAATATGTCAGATTTCAAAATTAAATATAAAAAAAAAAATCAGTTTTCTCTTTTGAAAAAATGGATTTTAGTGCAGAAGTCTGCCGGAGCAGCACTATTAACTGATGCATTTCCCAGGAAAGTATCCCTTTAATATTAGTAATTGGCACATTGGTCATTGTGGTAAGAAATCTTAAGGACAATATTAGTGAATAATCATCTGCCAGCCTCACCCGAATTTGAAAATTATTTTTATATAAATGTAAAAATTATATCTGTCATTGGGATTGCCATCTGGGTCCCTCCCCTTTAAGCATAATTGGCTGATTGCCTTCTTTCCTCTTTCCATTTCCTTCAGAGAACAGCTACGAGGTCCATGTATTTACTGGCACCGTTTGGGGCGCCGGAACAGATGCAAACGTTTACATCGCCATATACGGAGAAGTAGGAGACACGGGAGAACGTCAGTTAAAGAAAGCGAATCATCTGAACAAATTTGAGAGAGGACAGGTATGCCCAGCTTCATAAATAATCTTTGTTAGTACTGTTTTTATTTGCTTTTATATAATGTATTTTTATTGAGCTTCTTTAACCTGATTTTTCCCTGCACCAAATGGCTCATTGAGAGAGTTCTGGACATATTGGTTATACTTGGGGATTATTATTAGGCTGAGAGGGCTCATTGGTGGGACATTGGTCATAGAGAAAAAACCATAATGTATTGGGCACTTGTAACACACTAAATGCAGGCCTTTGAAGGTTAATATATGACTACAAGTGCAACCATGTTTTGGTAGCCATAATGCAGTATTCTCTCCATAATTCCATTGGCACAGGCAGTTGTGCCTAGGGTTGCCACCTGGCCAGTATTTTACCGGCCTGACCGGTAAAAATCATGCGTGACCCCAATGTTAGTAATAGGAAAAAATCGAAATATACAGGAAGGCCGGTAATTTTTTGCAAAAAAGGTGGCAACCCTAGTTGTGCCCCCTGCAGTTCCATGTGTGTGTGTTTATGGCATCAGATGCAGGTTGTGTTTCAGAGTTCTCCTTCCTTAATTGAATATTGCAACATTATCAGGAGTCATTGTGGTGCTTGGTATTAGCATGAGATTTAGGTGTGATTGTTTTGGCATAAATCTGCTTTGCCTGTCAACTTGTGCACGATTAAGTAGAAGACGCAGGCAGACGCAACAATACTTCTCATTATAAGGAGCATTTAAAGGAATTGTTCAGTACAAAAATAAAAACTGGGTAAATAGATAAGCTTTGCAATTTAATAAAAATATTTCTAATCTAGTTAGTTGGGCAAAAATGTAGTAATGTGTATAAAGGCTGGAGTGAGTGGATGTGTAACATAACAGAAGAAAACATTACTTCTTTGCTGTTCTCTTGGTTTCCACTGATTGGTTACCAGGTAGAAACCAATCAGTGACTTGAGGGGGGCCACATGGGACATAACTGTTGCTTTTGAATCTGAGCTGAATGCTGAGGATCAATTACAAACTCACTGAACAGTTATGTCCCATGTGGCCCCCCTTATAGTCACTGACTAACTCAGAGTTAGAGAGCTGAAAAGTTATGTCCACTCACTCCAGCCTTTATACATTACATTTTTTCCTAACTAACTATATTAGATACATTTTTTATTTTGCACAGCCTATCTATTTACCCAGTCTTTATTTTTTCACTGAACAATTACTTTAACGTAAAAACCACAACCTTGCGTCAATTTGAGGGAGTTTGCAATCAGTGGCAGGCCTGGAGCTGACAGCACTCAAGGCAAGTTCCTGCCTCAATGTGCTCCCCTCATTTCCCCACCATGTGAGCATCATCCTGCTGCATGTGCGCACACCTTATTCGTTATTACTACACTTCTTATTCAAGCAGAGGCCTGGAAATTCCTGGCTAGGGGAAGGCAGGAGGCAGAGATACCTGTCCGGAACTCCCACACCATTCTGCCCTAGGCATGTGCCTCTTCTACCTACCCCTAGTTCTGACCCTGACCCCTATTTCAGTGCATTTGTCCTTTAAGCCTCTAACATGAATACAGAGCTGCCTGCATTTCACATACTGGGGCCGCATGTGGGTAGCCCTAAAGTTTTCAATAAAAACCTAACTTGTGCATCATTTAGACTCACATATAGAGAGCACTGGCCTGCTCAAGAGGCCACTGAGCCCTCTACTTACCATCCACCTAGGCCAAGCGTTAAGTACAGGCCAAATGGCTTTATGCTTTTTACCTTGCAACAAATTTGTATCCAGCACAATACATTCATCACAGCAATGCTCCATGTGCAAATACTACTATATACAGATCATTTTCTCACCCTTCTCCTTATCTCCATCTTCTTACAGGAGGATGTATTCACCATAAAAGCTGTTGATTTGGGAGAACTCAAGAAACTGAGAATCCGCCACGACAACAAGGGTGCCAGCGCTGGATGGTTCCTTGACAGAGTGGAGATTGTGGATGAGAAGGATGACACGAAGTAAGTGCCACATATACCCTGTGCCAGGGGAGTGTTATCAGTGTCCTATTATAAATACTATGGCTGCTTTAATCTTCGTATTTATTCAGTAGCAGTTCTTTTCAGTGGTTTCTTTATATTACAGGTATTTCTTCCCATGCCAACGATGGCTCGCTGTCGATGAAGACGATGGACAGATCGCCAGGCAGCTGGTACCTGTGAATGAGGCCTTTATGAAGAAAGAAGACGATGGGCAAGACCAATCTCTTGCCACACTGGGTTTGGAACAGAAAGGTTGGTGCCCTTTTACTTACTATGACTTGTCAGTCATTCAACAGAGGTTGATGCCTATATGCAGTAGCTTCATAAATATGATGGCTATTGGCCTGCTTATTGGGGTGCCGTTACTTTGCCATGCTCTGGATACAAGTTGGTGGAAACCTTTGTTCATTTAAAGGAGAATGTAACCCTGTAATTAAAAAAAGCCTGTACCCCCACCCCATGTAGACCACCCTCCCTCCTCCCGCCATCATAACTGTCCCCTGGGAAATGCCCCATACTTTATACTTACCCCTTGGCGCAGATTCAGGCAGCAGAGTTGCACGCAGCCATCTTGCGGGTCTTCCTTAAGCCAACTGGGAAATCTGCAATTTCTGTCCATTTCGGCGCATTCGCAATTGCCGCAAACCAGCAAATGATCTCCCAGTCAGCTTACCGAAGACCCGCAAGATGACTGTGTGGAACTCCGCTGTCTGAATCTGCGCTGAGGGGTAAGTATAAAGTATGGGGCATTAGGCTGGGGGGAGAAGGGAGGGGGGTCTACGTGGGGTGGGGGCTATGCGTTTTTTATTAAAGGGTTAAATTCTCCTTTAAGTATAGTTGAAAGTAACCCTGTGGGCATTGAATGGTCTTATTAAGTACACCAGCGGTGTCCAAAAGGTAGACTGGGCTCTACCATTAGACCTTTAGCTGGTGATCAGTAGATCTCAAGACACTGTCAACAAACAGCTTGTCTAAATAACCCTCCCATTTCATTCAGATATTTATTCTTTTTATTCTTTTAATGTTACATAAGATAGTTGTTAAATAAATGTTAAATATAGCAATATAATTTCTCTCATAAATCAGTAATATTTTCCTCGGAACAGAATGCTAACAGTGCTTTTATATATGTAGATTATAATGGAATAACATCAAAAGCAGACCTCGCATTAGTAAAGTATGGGCACTCCTGAGCTACACCTTGGTCTAGAACTAATTGGCTACTGATTGTGTCTTCTTTAGTGATCTCAACAGCTACAAGTTGGTCTAGCTCTGTAAACATCTCAATGTCTTATTTTGGTCTTGCCTTATGAATATATGGCTGCTTGCTGGCTCTTACACCTACTGGGAATTGCGGCGACAGTGATTTCTTCTCATTAGAACCCTCTGACCAATCATTGAACACAATAAGGCTTATCAACCAATGCAAGGGCAACTTGCAATACTAGGAGCTTTACCAAGGTGGTCTGTCAAGTCTGGGGTTTAATGTGGACACATCCAGAGGCAGGATAGTGAAATGAAGAACTGTAATTCCTCATGACTCCTATCTTTCCTCCTACTGGCTGTATCATTTTTCCTGCAACAGGAGTTAGGGCTCTGGGGATTAATCCCATGAAATAACATATTTCCATTAATTGCATGCAAGTTGGAGCAAATGCTGTTTTACAGGCACCTGATGAAAATCTGTGACATTGTAGTGCATTGTGGGTAAACTAAAAATGGCAGATTGCAGATATTTCAGTGCTCTAATCATTGCACTTGGTTATGGAATTGAGCCACATTGCAGCAGATTTTGTTATTTGGATCTAAACAATGGGGCAGATGTTGGCCAGCTTGCTCAAGAAAACCGCCAAGATTATCTTCATGTACCCAGATTAATTCCAAACTTCTTCTTATATAGTTGGTTACACGCAGAGGGGAAAGGGATAACCACATGAGCTTAGAGAAATGCCAAAAAATGGAGCATTATGAGGCTACAAACAAGCTTCAAATACTTATTTATGCTAATTCAGGGCTGTCGTCATCTGCTGGGCAATGCCAGTCTAGAGCCCTGGGGTGCTGCCATAGATCAATGATGTTTTGATGTTAATTACCAAACTACAGTAGAATCCAGGATTCGGTTCGGGATTCGGTCAGGATTTTGCCTTTTTCAGCAGGATTCATATTCGGCTGAACCCTCCTGCCTGGCTGAACCGAATCCTATTTTGCATATGCAAATTAGGGACAGGGAGGATAATCACATGACTTTTTGGCACAAAACAAGGAAGTAGACAATGTTTTCCCCTTCCCAAACATAATTTGAATATGAAAATTAGGGTTCGGTTCGGTTCGGTATTCGGCCAAATCTTTCCGGAAGGATTCGGGGGTTCGGCCGAGTCCAAAATAGTGGATTTGGTGCATCTCTACTACAAAGGGGCTCTGGTGCACTCAGTATAGTAGAGTAGAGGGTATTTAAACCCATGGAAGAGACAGTCAGGATTCAACCTTTACAGATTCACTAGAGTAGACCAACTTACAGCCAATCAGATACTTTGAATGATCAATGGTGAACCCAACATATAGCCAAAAAGCCTAAATCCAACTTCAGATTGCTTTCCATAGTGGTAGAAGAGAGGTCACATGTCACACTGAGAGGTGCAAATATTATATATAAAAGTAATTATTGCCTTACAGATACTCCCATAAGCCTCAGTCAAGCCCATGGCAATCCAACAGCCTAGAGTGCCCCTGCCACTGCAAGAACCTGGGAGTTTTTCAAAGAAAAGGAAACTTGATCAAGATAAAATTTAAATGCTAATGATGTATTTAGCAATTGCCAGAGAAGCTCCTCAGAAGCGCTGGTTATTACAATAATAGGTTTCATTAAGACATTAAGAGATTCCTGAGATAAAGAGCCGGCTAATTTCCTAAGCACGACAGAAATAGCTCTTATCAATTAGGTGACAGCAAATGTGACTCGTTATCTGTAATTTATGTCTGATGCCTGGAGGTAAACAAAGTTCCCAGCTTTTGCTTATGGAACTGGTTATAGGATAGAAAAGATCATGTAGATTGAATGTGGCATCACTCCAGCTTTCGGGTCAGTAGTAAAGAGTGACTGTATTGTATCAGCACACAAGTCAAATGACTAGGGGCACTTGGGAAACTAAGAGCATGTCTAGCCCAGTGTCAGATTTCAAAATTAAATATATAAAAAAAAAATTAGATCTATTGAAAACTGTTAATTGATTACATTTTGTAACGGAATGAGTTTCAGGACCCAAAGATTGATTTAGAACCAAGAATATAATTACTCATTTCTATTTGTAGGAAGAAACTTCATATTCCTGAAAGAGATTATGGGCACCCACTCTCAATAGCATGGGGTTCCAGCCCATAGGCTATGAAATGAATGAGGAGCCATTCACTCCAAATGTTACATATATATATATATATATATATAATATAAGAGCAACTCGCTTTCTTTTATTTCAGCTAAATCGACAACTTACACAGTAAGAATAAAGACGGGAGACAAGAAGAATTCTGGGACAGATGCCAACGTGTTCTTAATCCTGTACGGAGAGAAAGATGATACAGGTACGGGAATAGGAACTATCACATTTTCACATGGTTGGGATTTGATAAATGACAGACGGAACACTGAATACATCATATTCTATTGCAGGCGTCGTTAGCAAGATCTATTAAAGGGGAACTTTACAATTGTTCAGCAAAAAAGATGTACAGTATATAGTTTTTAATTGTAGATTTTTTCAAAGAAAATATATTTTTGTATTTTCATAATTATAATAGATATATATATATTATAAGCTTTTTGTATGTAACACATTTCTCATACTAGCTGTATAGGGTACAAGGTAAGAAAAGGAGCATGTATTGGGTGACATGGAATATTTTGAATGCCTGAACAATATATGTGTAGCACTGGTGCATGAACTGTTCCTGAGTAGTTATTGGCATATATATAACTAATTATGAGTTCATGAGCAGTTTGTGAGTGGTATGAGCATATAAAGAGCTTCTGAGCTGTGTATCCAGGTAGTTATGGGTATATGAGAATTTCTGTGTGTTGTATTAGCAGTTATAGAAGGGTGTTTGAACAGTATATAAGTAGGTATGGGTATATGGATGTTCCTTTGACATGTATGAGTATTTATAAGTCAGGACGAGGGACTGAGTAGAAAATGAGAAGTTATTGATACATGATGAGTGTGTAAGCAATGTATATGTATGTGCACAGAATGAGTGCCAAGTTTATGTGTAATGTCATTTTGGACACACGGACAGTTTTACCATAGACACAAGAAACAAAATATCAAGCTAGCACACAAGGCGAGTCAAGCCCCTGGTACATTTATTGCGTGACCCCGGTTTGCACTCGCCTTGTGTGCTAGCTTGTTATTTTGTTTCTACGAAGATTTGGGAGGGCCGTCTCCCTTAAACGTTTAGCACCAAACGTTACTACTAAAGAAGGGCCTGAGTGTGCACATGAGTTTCCTTACAATAGACACAAGAAACATGTCAAAGTAGTCTATGAGTAGTTACTGTATATCAGAAAGAAGGCCTGAGTGGTGTATGAGTATTTATGGGAGAGTAAGAGAACCTCATTGTTGCATGAGTAGTTATGGATGAGGAAGAGAACCTGAGTAGTTATATCAGGAAGAAGGTCTGAGAGGCATATGAGTATTTATAGGAGAGGAAATGGGCCTGATTGGTGTATGAGTAGTTATATGAGTGGCGTATGAGTATTTATGGGAGAGGAAATGGGCCTGATTGGTGTATGAGTAGCTATATCAGGAAGAAGACCTGAGTAATGTATGAGTAGTTATGGGTGAGGAAATGGGCCTGATTGGTGTATGAGTAGATATGGGCATGGGAAGAATGCAAAGTCAATTACGGATATACAAAGTGTCAGAATGGAAAATGTTTTGCCGCAAAAGTGGTGTATGAACAGGTATATGTATGAGTAAATGAAGAGGGGGGAACAGTGTATGTAGTTAAGGGCACATGGAAAGTGGGTGAGCAGTAAACAAGTAAGGGCACATTCAGAACAGTGTATGAGTAGCTATGGGGGCATGATCTGTGTCTGAGTACTGAATGAGTAGTTATTGGGCAGGAATAGTGTATGAGTAATGCTATGAATATAAACACATATACACATATAAGCAAAAGCCTGTTCTCATAGTGTCGTCTGCGTTAGCAAGTTATGCTGCATTTTGGGTTGAAAATGATATTGTTAGAAGAGAGCAGGGCCTGAACTCCTCCAGCAATATAACTATTCTATTAACATACAGCTATACACACTGTTTGTACCTGAGCATCACTGTACCTTTGTACCTTTCTGGAATTTGGAGCTTTGTGGATAATGGGTTTCCAGATAACAGAACCACACAGTACCTGTAGTGTTTTCATATTAAAGAGAAAAAGGAAATAATTGTAAAAATTTTGATATACTTGGATAAAATGGAGTCTATGGGAGATGACCTTCCTGTAATTTGGAGCTTCTTAGATCACAGGTTTCCGGATAACGGATCCCGTAGCTGTACATTAAGCTTGCCAGTCACCAGTCGACATGAACAACACCTCTCAGTCTGCTGTACTAACAGTAAACCACACAGTCGAGCAAGACTAGTTGGACTTTACTGAGATGATTTGCCTTGAGTTTCTAATGTGTGTTTTTATTTCAGGGTTCATGAACCTCAAGGCTTCCAAAACCAACAAGAATAAGTTTGAGCGAGGCCAAATCGATGTGTTTACAGTGGAGGCTGTGGATATCGGGTCTCTGACCAAACTAAAAATTGGGCACGATAACAAAGGTAATGGGTTATGTATTAGGTTATATGGCGCTGTTTGGCTTCCCAGCTCACTCTTTGTTCCTTTCATGTGCCAGACCCAATACTCCTGTTACTCACAATATCTAAATGAGTAATGGCCTTTGAGGAGGTGTAAGACTACAGTTCCCAGCATCCCCTGACAGCTATTCTGCTGATGGTGGTTTGGATTTTCATTTTAGTCCACCCACTAATCTCTCCAGGCCCGCCCATTAGCCCAGCCCTCTTTTTAATGTATGACTCAGGGCTAGCGGTCTAAATAATTAGGAGACTCTACTCTACTTTCAGTTAACATTTAGGGGCAGATTT
>CM044431.1:226177972-226194426 GCA_024363595.1 Xenopus borealis | reverse complement strand
ATCGCTAGGGTAACTTAGCTTTGCCTGACGAAGTAACTGTAGTGCAACTTCGCTATTTTTCGCCTCCCTGAGTGCAACTTCGCATTTTAGTAAATTTGCGTAGTGCTGGCGAAACTCCACCTGGCAAAGTGCGCTGAACGCTAGCGAAGCTAACGCAGGCCCAACTACACAGGTAAGTAAATTTGCACCTAAGAGTACAGAGACCCTAGAAAACCATACATTTTTGGAAAGTACACATTATGATTAATCCAAATCAGGTAAATACATTTTTCTACTGCAAATGACCACAAAGCTATGCTGAACATAGTGGTTTTTATGAACTTGTGTTTTACACCATTATATGCCTAACAATTTGCAACATACCAACAAAAAACATCCTAAATATAAATGTCAGGAGTGGACTAAACAGTTTAATGCCCAATATGCATTGATTTATCAAACTATGTGGCACACAGAGGTACTGAAATGGATATATAGAGGTCAAAAACAAGAAGAGCAATAACACCCCCAAAGGGACCACTCTATCCCCACTTCTACTCATTGCCTAGGGGCAGGGGAAAAAGCAGGGATGGTGTAAGCGGCTTCAAAAGTGCCAACCTGGAGGCTGCAGATCTGCGATTCTACAAACTGGGACACTTAAAGGGTTAATGCTCAGACAAGATGGTGGATTTATATAACTGGTCATGCAATGGTCTAGATCTTTTGATCTAGCTCTTATAATAAAGCAGCCTGGTCTCCGCCACTGAAGATGAAAAGCAATGAATTCATATAATCCTGCCCTATCGCAGGAAGAATAATTGACGAAGAGTAGTTCTCCTTATATAATGCTTGCTGTACTGTTTACAATAAAGGTTCAATAATGGGCCTATTTGTTTGTATTTTTAGGGTTTGTACTAAGAATCACCAAATATAATGAATGTAATGAAGACCATTTTCATTTCCATGATGAAGCCAACCAGTACTTGAAGTTGAAGTACTTGAAGTTCCACAATCTTCGCACCCTCACACATAATGACTACATGTCCGATGCCTTATTTCCTATCGTCCCTTTGAGTGTCCGCACACTTAGGAAGAAATCAACAACTACTTTTTGTTCACACAATGTTGTTTCCCCCTCCACTCACAATGGCCCCCAATCTAACGGCACAAAAAAAAACAAATAAGGAATGACCAAATGCTACAAGTCGATCCAGGGACTGGTCCCATTGCATCATGGCGTCACGAAGGAATTTTTCTCTCGCTGAGGTAAATTGGAGAGGCTTCAGATGGGTTTTTTTTAGCTTTCTGGACCAACTAGCAGTTAGGCAGGTTAAAAAAAAGTTAAAATGTTGAACTTGATAGATATGCATCTTTTTTTTAACCTAACACTAATGCAGGATTTGTGGCAAGGCCACAAAGGCCCGGGCTTAGGGCAGCAAAAATTTAAGGGCTAAATGACGCACAGCCACATCCCTAAGGAGCACTGGGGACTCAAAGCTCCCCAGTGCTTGAAAGTGTGCTAGGGTTGTCACCTTTTCTTGAAAAAAACACCGGCCTTTCTATATATTTATCTTTTTTTCCAATTAATAACATTGGGATTAACCATCAAAAATACCGGCCAGACCAGTAAATTACCGGCCAGGTGGCAACATTGCGTTCGCATCAGAAGAGGCCGGCGCTGAGACTATGTGGCGGCAGGGGGTCATGTGAACAGGTAAGGCCGGCGCTGGGACCATGCAGCCTTGCGGCTCCTCTACTTGAAATCTGTCCCTGCTACTATGTTACTATGATCGGGCCATTCCATAGAACTACTAATGAGGGTGTTGTGACAAATCATTCACTTAAGGCAGGGGTCCCCAACATTTTTTGCTTCGGGGACCGGTGTAGAGGCAAAAAATTTTTCAAGGACTGGTGGGTGGGTTGGCGGGGGTTTGGCGCTGGCGTCCAATCCTGCTACATTTCGGCGTGCCTGTGTCCTTTTTTTTCACAAGGTGCAGAGCCATTGATAAAATTATATAGCAGTGGAGAACTACTTAGTAGTGTACATGCAAAGTACTTCTTTAACCCTTTAAGTGCCAGCAGAACTTCCCATTTAATTGACAATCTCCAATTAGGGTTGCCACCTTTTTAAAAAAAAAAAAACGGCCTTTCTATATATTTAGCTTTTTTCCTATTACTAACATTGGGATCGGCCATCAAAAATACTGGTCAGGCCGGTAAAAAAACAGCCAGGTGGCAACCCTATCTCCAATCCCTAGCTCTCTTTTCAGTATTAACAGGTGCTGACAGTCTGACCCTTTGTGTCACAGCATATCTGGCTCTTCAGTTGCACAGAATAGGGTTGCCACCTTTTCTTGAAAAAAATACCGGCCTTCCTATAATTTATCTTTTTTTCCATATTAATAACATTGGGATAATTTATCAAAAATACCAGCCAGGTGGCAACCCTAGCACAGAATCGCCCCCCACACTATACAATGAAATCTCTAGACCAGTGTGAGAGCTGGCTAAAGGAAATGTTTGCTCATGCGATTGGTAGAAGTAGAGAAGTCTGAGCATTGTGAGTAGGTACCTCACCACTGTGTTTTGTGTGTTGCTGCTACCTATCCCCAAGGGCAGAATTAAAAAGCTGATGAAGGCCCCACCCCTTCCATGACATTATCAGCTGCAGCCCTGGCCCATTAGTAGAGGGAGAGTGCAGGAACTAATGAAGGTCCTGCCCCTTCTGTGACATTATCAGCTGCAGCCCTGCAGAAACAGCTCAATTTTAGCTGGGCCTGGGCCCCATTAGGGGAGGGAGAATGAAGGAGCCGATGAAGGCCCCACCCCTTCTGTGACATCATAACTTGCAGCCCTGGCTTTTCTCCCTACAGCTGAGGCTACAGAAACAGCTCACTTCTTTGCTCAGCCTGGGCCTAGGGTTGCCACCTGGCTGTTTTTTTACCGGCCTGACCAGTATTTTTGGTGGCTGATCCCAATGTTATTAATAGGAAAAACAGTGAAGTATATAGGAAGTAGGGTTGCCACCTTTTCTTGAAAAAAATACCGGCCTTCCCATATATTTCTCTTTTTTGCCCATTAATAACATTGGGATCAACAATCAAAAATACCGGCCAGGCCGGTAAAATACCGGCCAGGTGGCAACCCTAATAGGAAGGTCGGTATTGCAACCCTACCTGGGACCCATCAGGGGCCACGGTGCCTGGTGCAGTCGCACCCTTTGCGCCCCTGGTAGTTACGCCCTGTGGTTTGTACAAAGTATGCATAAGCTGATGCACCCTACCAAGGCAGTCTCCATGCACCAGTCCTACCTAAGTGAAAAAAATTATATTTTCTTTGGGAGGAGAAAGACCATAACTGCTTCTCTTTTTATCTGGCATGACATCTTCCAAAAAAAAATCATTCAGCATTAAATAGCTATGGGCTATATAACTATATATTTCATGCACTAAAATATAACAGATTTGTAAAAATTCAAGTGTCTCTAAGGTGATATGTATAATTTTATGTAGATTTCTAGCTTCTAAAGATCAATAACTCTACTAGTTTCCAAAGCAAAAATATATTGTAACAGTAAAAACCCAGGAAATATTTTTTTTAAAAAAAGTCTACGTTCTGCTGAATGTAAAATGGGTTACCATGTCCACAGTACCAAACATCAATGTTTTTCCGAACTTAGCAACCTCAAAACTTTAAATTTGCAAGTGTGCATCACCCACATAGCATTAGGTACCAAGAAAAAACATCCTGCATTCCAGAGCTCCACTGAACAGTTTGATGCCCATTGTGCACAGAATTACAAAAGTATTTGGCGTTGAGAGACCCCTAAATGAAGAAGTGCATTAAATTGTCCCTGATATCAATTAAGCTACTGAATAATCACCACATATACTGCATTTTTTTCTGGGTAAAAACATAAAAATTATTTTGATCCCCCAAACCCATATATTTTTTAGAAAGTACACATTCAGATTAATATAAAATAGTTAACCATGCCTTTCTACTCCAAACTACGTTTTCCCAAAATTGTCAGTTTGGATGAAATACCTGAAAAATCACCTTGAAGCTTTTGATTTCATTTCATATACTACATAAAATTAGGTACCAAAAAAAAAAAACATCCTAAATATGAATCCCAGAGGTCTACTGAACACTTTGATGCCCAATATGCATTGATTTGCTAAATTAGGTGGTGTGCAGTGGTATCTAAATGAATACACAGACAACATTTCCATGGTCAAAAAACAAGTAACATTGCAGAATGCAATAAAATCACATCTCTGTTATGCCAATGTAGCCCCTGTGGGATTTTGCTCCAGGGTCCACTTTTTCCCCCATTGCCTAGGGACTGGAGAACAATGGGGTAATGATTGAGTAGTTTTTAAACCTGCTACTCCACTCGGAAGTGCTGCAGAACATAGAAGCTACGTATTGTGGCAATTAGGTACTTTTATCCACAGACTTTCCATCAGCTAGTGTTTGTATGTATATAATTATATATATCAGTAACATAACTAGAAGGGGGGCGCAGCCGGGTACTCCTCCCCCCCTGAGTACAAAACTGTTTGGCTGGAAATTTACAAAACTGTTTGGCTGGAAATGGGGTGAATCATCAATGTGTGTGCTGTCGGAGGGCCCTCAGGGGGTGTGGGCCCTGGCCCAATTGCACCCCCTTCTCCCCCGGTAGTTCCACCACTGTTATATATATATATATATATATATATATAAGTTATTTACAAACCGCACTCCAAGGACTGTGTAAGTGAAAAAAATCAAAAGAGTTTATTTCGACGTTTCTGCTCCTATACTTGGGCCGTCTTCAGTATAGGAGCCGAAACGTCAAAATAAACTCTTAATTTTTTCCGCTTTACAGTCCTTGGAGTGCGTTTTGTTAATCGCTTCTATATTGTTTTTTACCTGCACCCAGGCAGATGCACTGATTTGGATTAGATCCAATTCCATTGTAACTCTATATTTCAAGTCTTATGGAAATGATGGCTTCAGTATGGGTGTGAGAAGAATTTTTGATGCTTCTATTTTTTAAGTGACATCTTAACAGTGACCATTGTTACAATACCAAAATACATAATTTTGACTGGAATTCCAATAGACCCTCCACCTACAAATTCAAGAAACCATTAAACTACTGGTTGCTAGATCACTTTAGTGATGAGTGAATCTGAAAAATTTGTGAAATGCATTGAAATCAATGGATGTCAAAAAAAGTTTTACGCTCAACAAATTTTCTCAATCCAAATCTGTTTACCAAGGGAAAACAATATATTGTTTTTTATCAGGACAACCTAAGAATTCCTCTGTTGTACTAAGATATAGGCATCTAAAAAAATGAAAAATAGAAACATTTATTTTTGTATGAGAGCAGAGAAAGTTCTATGTCTTCTCAATGCTCTAAGCTTAAAATTTTCAGCCGCATATCATTTGGTCTTAAATTAAACCACTCTAAATATGAATGCATAGGGGCAGATTTACTAAATTCACATGAAGAATTCAAAGTTCAAGCTAGGTACTTGCTTGCCAGCACATGTGGCAGGCAAAGCACTAAAGTCAATGTGCATTTTTTCTTACAGGGACTTTTGGCAAAATGCAGATTTTTGGTGCAAACATTTTGCTCATCACTTATGATCACCCAGTTTAAAGAAACAAAGTAAAACATAACTCTAAAGCTGCAATACAGAATTATCTCTTTATTTAAATGCAGAAAAAAACAAAAAAAAAACCTTTCCACTTTTGCTCACATAACCTAGGTCCACTTTTTAGAAACCTGTAAATATTTCAGCAAAATCTTTTGTGGCATAAAAACACTTCACTTTTTTCCTTTTGGATAAAAATATACTTTGCAGTTTATGAGACTAATTATTAAAAGCATTGACCACAATGCATTTATATCAGTTGATGCCCATAAATTCTCTCCATCTTGGATTTGCATCATGTGATGTTATAATGCTAGTGGGAAATTCAGTCTAGTATATCCGATTCTTCTATTCGACTTAGACTATAAAACCTCAATATTGAAGGATTCGAAATCTATCAATATTCACTCAAAGTTTTTTAAAAAAAATATTTAATCCCCAACCTGCTGAGTACCATGTCCCACTTCGATAATTCGAAGTTTTAAAATTCTAAATATTCAATTGAGCTTATCTATCCTTAGGCTTCAGTAAATGGTTAAAGGCTCCATGGAATGCTGGGAAACATTGGATTAACAATAAAAACCTACACCTGGTGCTATTTTACTTTAAAGATAGATATTTTTTGTATTTAATAATGCTAAATATAACCTACTGAACTGGGGATAAGAGGGATAAAAAAATATTGTATATTATGGGATATCATTGTGATGTTGTAATGCTAGTTATGGGGCGAATTTTCGCTAGCGAAGTAGATAGACTAGTGCAACTTCGCACCCTTACGCCAGGTGAAGTACTGATGAAGGATCGTAATTACGCAAATTCACTAATATCAACATTTTCCTGAATATTACCACTTACGCTAGACGTTACTTCGTTAGTGAAGGCAATGCTAGTGAGTTTTTGCTGCTTAGTGAATTCCCCCCTAATGGGAGACCGTCACTAGGTTTTTAATCGTACAACTTTCGTACGATCCTTGTCAGGGGCAGAACGTCAGCTGTCTGTGCTTTTTACTACTTTAGTTGATCTGAAGGTTAGTGACAGGTCGGGAGATGCAAAGATCCGATCGTTGGAATCATCTTACGATCAGATCTTTGCGTCTATGGCCAGCTTTAGAGACTAACACTAGCGAAAATTCATCAGTGTGACATCATTTCATTTATTTGCCGATTTACTAACAGACAAAGTCGCCCCTTTGCTAGCAAATGACATCGACGCTAGCGTTGCTTCACACTCTAATGCCAGGCTCTGGTGAATGGAATTCACTAAGATGCAGATTTTACTGAACGTTACCTCTTTCGCCAGAATTGCCATCACCAGCTCTGACCTGGCGAAGTGTATTGGAGTGCATAGAACATCCTCAATCTTATGCAAATTAGCCTGAGCGCAAGCACTCTAGTGAAGTTGCACTAGGCAGAAATAAACATTAGCGCGGCTTTATCTTAATTCGCTCTCTCTGCCGAAGTAACGCTAGAGAAACTGGACACAACTTTGCACCTTAGTAAATTAGCGTTGCAACAGCGAATTTATGCCTGGCAAAGTGTTGCAATGGCTGTGAAGCCGTCACTGCCAAATTTGCACTAATTCCTGAATTCGTCCCATAGTGTATATTATGGAATGTCATAATACCAGGTTAATGTATGTACATAGTAAATGTATATTATGGGATGTCATTGCAATTAGTGAAGAGCAAATTTATCCCCTTTTTCGGTTTGCCAAAAAAGTTGTGAAATTCGTGAAACGGCGAAAAACTTGTGCAAAAATCGTGAAATTTAACATTTTCATAAAAAAAATTGGGAAATACGACATTTTCACAAAATATTTGTGAAGCTTTCACCTGTGAATTTTCTTGGGAGATTTGCGAATTTATTAGTTGGCGGTGAAACTCAGAAATTCAGCGCTAATTAGTGCCAGGGTGAATTTATTCACCCATCACTAATTGTAATGTCATAATGCTGGTTATTTGTATATTATGTGATGTCACTGTGATGGCATAATGCACAATCATAATGCAGAACAGTAAGAATTACTACTGTCAGCAGCTTAATGCAAACATTTTTAGGAAGTTTACAAATCACAGATTTTCATTTAAGATTTGTAAGTACTTGCAAGAATTGTTGAGATGTATTGTAAATATATATTAATGAATGTCATTGTGATGTCATAATGCTGGTTATATTGTATATTATGGGATGTCAATGTGATGTCATAATGCTGGTTATATTGTATATTATGGGATGTCATTGTGATGTCATAATGCTAGTTACATTGTATATTATGGGATGTCGTTGTGATGTCATAATGTGGGTTATATCGTATATTATGGGATGTCGTTGTGATGTCATAATGTTGGGTTGTATTCTGTCTGTATATTATGGAATGTCATTGTGATGTCATAATGCAGCCACAGAGATATTTACTGTCCAGCTAATTCCTGATCAGTTGGTGTTTAGTTGCTGAACAGTGAGGATCGCTTCTGTCAGCTACTTAATTCCAACATTTTTAGCATTTTACATCACAGATTTTTATTAAAGAACTATTCAAATTTGTAAGTACTTGCCTTTAATAGTCAGCATGGTTGAGATGTTTTTAGCATTTAATAATGTGTGTGTGTATATTATGGGATGTCATTGTGATATCTTAATTATAGTTATATTGTATATTATAAGATGTGGCGAATTCCCGCGATTCGCCGCTGGCGAATAAATTCGCGAATCACCAGAGAAATTTCGGCAAGCGAAATTTCGCACAAAAAACGAGTTGCGCGTCGTTTTTGACGCGACGCGCGTCAAAGTTGACGCGACGCGCGTCAAAAGCGTCCCACGACTCGTTTTCGCAAATTTTTCGCCCATTTCTTTAGAAATTCGCGAGTTTTTCGGCGAAGCGAATCGCGGGAGATTCGCCCATCACTAGTCATAATGCACACATCCTTGATCAGCTGGTGTTTCACAGCTGAACAAACATCACTACCATCAACAGTTTAACAAATCAGATTTTCATTTGAGAACTACTTTGAATTGTAGGTACTTGCCTTTATATGTCAGTAAGAATTGTTTAGATATTTTTAGTATTTAATATTGCAAAATCTAACCTACTGAACTAGGCATAAGAGGGATACAAATATAGTATATTATGGGATACCATTGTGATGCCATAATGCTGGTTATATTGTATATTATGGGATATCACATAATGCACAAACTTTATTTGCATTTTTAGTATTTGATATAAATCTAGCTTACTAAACTTGGGATAAGAGGGGTGAAAATACTGTATTATATATTATGGGATATCACTGTGATATAATGGGGTTATATATATATATATATATATATATATATATATATATATACACAGATCATGATCATCACTAACCCATGTGGTCATTAAATACAAATATGTAGTGATTTTTCATAAAATCACAATTGACTCAGAATTGATTTCTTTTTGATTTTTTGTACTTTGCAGGTAATGAAAACAAACATGGAGACAACGTCAAAAAGATTTTGGGACTACGTGTGTTGTTGTCTATGGAAAAGAGTAAGGCTTCTGAAAAGTATTATTCTCTATGCTATATCTGTACAGCACCATAAGCAGCAATCTGATTAAAATGCTGATTGCTGGGAAACACTCAATTACTGTAGCTATTGATAACACAATATTCCAAAAAATGCCATTACTGTATATATATATATATATATATATATATAATATATATATATATATTAGTATCTAAATACATGCTAATAAATGCACAAGATACTGCAAATATTTTGACTACATTGTAAAAAAGAAGTTCTTAGTTGTTTTTGAATTCAACCCTAACTAATAAAAAAGGGAATATAATGTACAATATTGGACCTGGTCTAGTAAACCATGGAAAATAATGAGACCAGCAAATGTTCTAACCTTTCTATGGGTTACTACATCTATATCAACATTTTGTTACAAGGCTTCCTATTTAAAGGACCAGTCACATAATTTTTTTTTTTTAACAAAAATTAATTTGTAATCTACGGAAAAAAAACACAGTGACATGTTAAAGTTTAAAATCGCTAAGTCTTTAGTAAGAAATAACTTACTAAAACTCCGCTTCAGCTCCTCTTCTGAAAAGGCGACAGGGCGACGATCCATTGTGCGGCGCTCGATTTCTTATTGCTGGCTATCTCCTATAAGGAAGGCAGGGAGGAGAAATTGAGCCAGGCACAATGGATCACTCAATTGCCTTTTCAGAAGAGGCGCAGAAGTAGAGATGAAGTTATTTCTTAATAAAGACTTGGGGGCAGATTTATGAAGGGTTGAATTTCGAGGGTTAAAACCCCTCAAATTCAACCCTCAAAATTTTCACGAATTAAAATCTGACTAAATTGAATTCTTAGGATCTTACTGCTATCTATCTATCGAACAGCAATCATTCGATTTCACTAAAAAAAAAATTTGTACTAAACATTCGATTTCACGAAAAAATCTTACAAATTAATCCGATTTTACGAATCACACGATTTTTTTGAAAAATCGGATGATTTCTATTCGGTCATAATTTTTTTTTATAAAAAGCCTACAGAAGCTTCCCATAGGCAAATATAGCAACTCGGTAGGTTTAATCTGGCGAAGTAGGCAAGAATACATTTTTAAAGTGCAAGTACTTTCGACAATCGAATGGTCAAATGATTTTCTTATTCAAATCATTTGATTCGATCAAATTTAGCAAATTCGATGGTCGAAGTAGCACAAAAAACTTAAAAAAATCAAATATTCCGCATTTGAGCTTAGTAAATGTGCCCCTTAGCGATTTTAAACTTTAACATGTCTCTGTGTTATTTTTTTGTAGTTTACAAAAAGTTTTTTATGTGATTGGTCTTTTAAATAGGATGCTTTGAAATAAAATGGTCTTTTAAGTCCTAACTATAGACCAGGGATGTGAGGGCAAAGTGCTTTAAACAGTACTGACTTAGGTTTTCCCTACTGATAGATAAATGATATTCTTCCTTCTTCAATAAATATTTAACTTTTTTCCCTTTAATAGACACCACAAGAACCAGATGAAATCCAGGTAAGCAATAAAAGATCTATGTTATTAAGAATTATACAGTAATTTATTTACTATATAAACAGTGCTTACTGATGTCATTAGTTAGTGATGTCACTTAGAGGCAGATTTACTAAGGGCCGAATTTTAGAAGTAAAAAAGCTTTGAAATTTGACCCTTGAAGTTTTTTAAAGGGCTTTTTCAATAAAAAATGGACCTATTTCGATTGAATAAAAAAATCGTTCGAACCATTCTCCGCAAAATCCTTTGACTTCTTGGAAGAAATTTTTCAGGACAGGTTCTGTGAGGTCCCCCATAGGCTAAAATGGCAATTATGAAGCTTTAAGCTGGTGAATAGTCAAAGTCGAAGGATTCTAATTTTAAAAATTCGAATTTTATTAAAAATTTTCACTTCGACCTTTAGTAAATGTGCCCCTTAGTGATGTCTTTTCTGCCACAACTCACTAGCACTTGTGTATTACAATAAATAATGAGACCAGCAAATGTTACCTTGCTATGGGTTACTAGATCATCTATATCAACATTTTATTACAAGGCTTCCTATTTAAGCTAAGGGCTTTAAACAGTCCATTTACAATCTAATTCGAATCGTTTGATTGCATTGTTGGAATTGAACAATTTTTTGAGTTTCCAACTCTGTAAAGGCTATGGGATGTCCACCATAGGCTAAAATAGCAATTCAGCAGGTTTAAGGTGGCAAATGGTCGAATTGAAATTTTTTTAAAGAGACAGTACTTCAGAATATGAATTTACGAATTTTTTCAATTCTAATCAAATTTTGGCCTATTCGACAGTAGTGATGGGCGAATTTATTCGCCTAGGCCGAATTCGCGGCGAATAAATTCGCGAATCACCAGCGAAATTTCGCCGAAAAACGAGTTGCGCGTCAGTCGCGCGTCGTTTTTTACGCGACGCTTCGAAAACGACGCGACGCGTCAAAGTTGACGCGACGCTCGACAAAGTTGACGCGACGCGCGACAAAATCGTCCCGCGACTCGTTTCACGAATTTTTCACTATTCGACAGTCGAAGTAGTAAAAAAAAAACCTTAAAAATGTTAATGTTTTAATTCGAATTTTCACTTTGACGCTTAGTAAATATGTCCCTCAGCGTTAGGCTTTTATATTGTCATGGAACTCCTCAGTAACTTATAATATGCTTAATTATCCTTATAATTTTTATGACTTTATTTACTATATAAACAGTACTCACTGATGTCATTAGTTAGTGATGTCACTTAGGGGCAGATTTACTAAAGGCAAAATTTTAGAATAAAAAAAACTTCAAAATTTGACCCTCTAAGTATTTTTAAAGGGCCCTTTCAATCAAAAATTTACCTATTTCGATCTAATAGGTCAATTTTCAATTGAATAAAAAATTGTTTGAATCAATTCTCCGCAAAATCATTCAACTTCTTTGGACTTGTGTATTACAATAAATAATATTCCTCCTGTTGTAACATATGAGGAAATAAGAAGTCACCTCTTAGTTCCCTGACCTGTATAAAAGCACTTGGCCTTTGTTGTTGTGTTTTTATATGTTCGCGGAACATCTCAATGACTTTATCCAAACAAATGTATGAGAGTTAGGAGTCATTGTCAGAAAATATATGGAAAGTAGCATATTTATATCAGCTTTAAGTGTTATAAAACTATTTTATACAAAGTAATGACCTCATGTATCTCTTCTCTAAAACCAACCAGGAAACGGAAACCCTGAGGAAGGAAAACCTGAAACCTGCCATCGAGGAAAACATGGAAAAGGCAGTAATCCCAGATTTAGGTATGTCTGTTTAAAAACAATTCTCCACAACTGAAAGTGATAAATCAGTAATAACCAGAATGTATCAGGATTTCTAAATAGAACTATCTGTTCTGCAAGGACCAAGTATTCTTATGTTTACATATGCTGTCCAACTGGTGTCCCCCCACATGAAAATCTGCCTATTGTGTTTGTTTACCTTATGTAAAATGTAAATTATATCAGTACTGAGATTAACTGGCCCCTGGATAGTTTAAGGGTGGTGGCAGATGGTGAGATTAGTCACCCAGCAACAAGTCTTTTCTACTTCAGCAGACTAATTTCACCCGAAATGCATTCCCTGCCAGCAAGAAAACAAATTGCCGACAGGATGGTATACGAATCGCTTTCCGAAGTTGCCTGAAAGTTGCCTTGTGATATTAGTCGCCAAAGATTTGTCACTGGATAACCAATCTCACCATCTGCCACCACCCAAAACCTCAAATTGTTCACACCTGTGACACCTATATTGTTCACAACCCTAAAGCCCTGTACTGTTCACACCTCAGACCCATACTAAAACTGCCCACATTGTTCACCTATTCACACCTCATGAAAACGTTAGCATAGTAAAATGAACAATTCACCTTAGAGTGGTCCTGATAGGTTTCTCTATCTCCTAATGTATTTTGCCTTCCCTATACTCCCTGTGTGTGCCATACCCTGACTTCCCTATGCTCCTTGTGTGTTGCATACTCTGCATGCCCTATACTCCTTGTGTATGCAGTACTCTGTCTTCCCTATGCTCCCTGCATGTGCCATACTCTATGTGCCTTATTTTCCTTGTGTGTACCATACTCTGCCCACCCTATGCTCCCTGTGTGTGCTATACTCTGCCTTCCCTATGCATCCCGTGTGTGCCATACTCTGCATGCCCTATGCTCCATGTGTGCCATATTCTGTGTGCCCTATGCTCCTTGTGTGAACCATACTCTGCCCGCCCTATACTCCGTGTTTGCTATACTCTGCCCGCCCTATGCTCCGTGTTTGCTATACTCTGCCTTCCCTATGCTACCTGAGTGTGCCATACTCTGTGTACCTTACGCTCCTTGTGTGTGCCATACTGTGCTCTGTGTTTGCTATACTCTGCCTTCCCTATGCTACCTGAGTGTGCCATACTCTGCGTACCTTACGCTCCTTGTGTATGCCGTAATGTTCCTACCCCACTCTGCCTGTGTGTGCTAAACTCTGCTTGCGGAAAGTGAACCAGTGGGGGTTTGTTAGCATTTAAAAAATCCTTGTCAGGGGTCCCCAAGGTGTTTAATCATGTGCCATGGGTTGCTGTGTTATTCAAAGTGGACGATGAGACATATGGATTTAAAAGTGTCTTAATATGACTTAGAAATCTTGTTTCACATAGGAGTGATATCCCAGTAGTGGACACTAACCATTTGGTTGGTTTTGTGTGCTATCACCATTAATGTAGACATGGTCTTAAAAGCTCTTGCAGTAACATGGATGTAGTTTAAAGTGGATGTGGTTAAAATACAGGGAATGGTCAACACTGGCTTTCATTATCAACCCTCCACCATATTGTCCAGAAAAATTCTGGAGTCTGTATGTTATGGTTCTATAACACCCAATAATCGAATAACCTACAAACATTATGTTTTGATATATTTTTTTAAATTAATTAAAAGTACTGTAAAATATTCCCCAACACTCTTAAGATACACAGTCATTTGTTCTCCCAGGTATCACCAGCACTATCTAAGTCATGTGTAGTTAGCATCGCTAAATGGTATAGTCTAGGCCAGGGATGCCCAACCTTTTGAACCTGTGAGCAACATTCAGAAGTAAAAGGAATTGGAGAGCAACAATAGCATGACAAATGTTCTTGGGGTGCCAAATAAGTGCTGTGATTGGCCATTTTGTAGCCACTATGTAGACTGGCAGCCTTTAGGAGGTTCTATTTGGCAAGACAACTGTTTTTGGAGAGCAACTTGTTGCCCACATGCTACTGGTTGGGGATTACTGGTCTAGGTCATACTTCTGCCTGTGGACCCAACACTCCAAAAACACCAACACTTTTACTAATTTTTAATTTATTTAATTATTCCTGATTTTAACCACATATCCTGATTGAACACCCCTGTGGTTATAGTGCTGTATAACTTGTATTACATCATTAAATGCAAATATTTAGCAATATTTTGTCAAGCCCTAATATGCTGGAAAGTGATTCCTCTCCTTTATGTCTCTGCAGGTGAAAAGATCACAACAAAGGAGACGAAACCAAAAAGGATTTGGGACTATTTATGCAGCCCATGCTGGAAAACAGTAAGACTTCCAAAGAGTATTATTCTTTATTATATATCTGTTAGGCACCAGAGGAAGCACTCTAATAAAATGATGATTGCTGTAATACAGCCAATTACTGTAGTCAAAAGTATTAAATAAATCTGTCTGACATAATGATACTATAACCTACTTTATATTAGTCTGAAACCCATGCCAGGTCTATTAACCCATGGCAACCAATTAACCACTAGTAAATGTTACCTTGCTATTGGTTAAAAGACCTTTATCAACCATTAAACATTTTATTACAAGACTTCCTATTTAAGCTTAACTACAGTTCAGGGATGTGAGGGCTTTAAACAGTACAGATTTACTGTAGATCCTACTTACTGATAGATCTATGAGATTTATTAATGTCTAACACATTTTTCCTCTCTTAATTAGGGACCAGAAGAAGAACCAGAAATCCAAGTAAGTAATACTGATAGATAAGGGTCCTTAAAGCATAGATCCTAAAATTGACCATTAGCTGCAGCTCCATGTCAATCTTGATCCTAAAGTTGATCATTATGAAGCTACAGGCCATGTCAGTAGATTTAGGGATTGGCCAGTATCAACTCTATCCCTGCCAGAGGTGAGGATTGCATTGGACCACGGATGAATTCCTCTCCCATCAGGTCATCCCGTATTATGATCTGATCTTGGCCAGAAATAATTGAATCAGCCTAATTTAATTCTCCCCATTGATTTGACTTTCTTTTTAGTGCATAGCCAGTTTAACTTGTTGGCTATAATGCCACTTAAACTATATTTCTTTTTTTTTTTAACCAGATTTCTATGGAAGCACTTACTGATTTCTGCCAGGTAAGCAGCAATAAATATGTAATATATGTAAACATGTAAAACGATGATTGAAAACTATTTTTAAACACTGCTCTGTTACCATTAAAATTAAAAATATGACAAAGCTACTTTTTGTTAACCTCATAATGACATTCATGGCCATGCTAACAGTAGGAAGTAGATTTGTATTAGTTATAAGTTATTTTAAACTATTTCATCCATATTATTGAACTTAAGTATTTCTTCTCTAAAACCAAACAGGAAACAGATATACCGAGGTCTGAACCTGTTAATGAGGAAAGCCTGGAAACAAGGGAACTAGAAGAGAAAGTATCCCTTGATTTAGGTAAGCCTGTATAAAAAAAACTTCAAGAAAAGGTACCAATTACATGAAGGTTGCTTCCAGCTGGACATAACTCACAATGTCATAAACATATTGCATTCATTATTAAAAGTCAGTTTCTAGTCCTAGTATTCTGTAGTTTACATATAAGATACCCAAACCTGTTTGCTGTTATACTATAACTCCCAATAGCCTTCAATAATTATCAAGTAATAATGATTTGTATATTGCTGGAACTGTATATTATTTCTTAGCATACTCCAGATACACTGTTAGGAATTATCATTAGAATTTTTCCATGCAATGTTTTTAACCCCTGGATTAATTTAGTTTTTTCCCCAACAGAAGCCGCCGAGGAAAGTAGGGTCATCTCTACAGACAATGAAACTCAGGTAAAAGCAATGTCTTTGAATCTCTGTAACAATGTTTTAGGTTTAATTTTTTTCCCATTTCCCTAATCTGTTTATTTACTTTTATTGAGTTTTTCTCTGTTGTACCTTGTTGCCAATTTTTCTAAATAAATAAAATAGAGCTCAGTACTGTGACATGAT
>CM044431.1:226120987-226137357 GCA_024363595.1 Xenopus borealis | reverse complement strand
CAAATTGGAGAGGCTTCAGATTGGGGTTTTTTTGCATTCCTCTGGAACAACTAACAGTTAGGCAGGTAAAAAAGAGGTAGAACTTGATGGACTTTGTGTGTGTGTTTTTCAACAAAACTTATTATGTTACTATAGTAGCTGAGGTGAATGTTTGGTAAAAAAAAAATATGAGTAGGTCTATTCAATGGCCCAATCTGATTGGCTGGAATGTGATTTTGGGGTGCACAGATAACAGATTGAAGCGCCACACCTTTAAACACCTTGAGGTACATGTGTTGTTGCTTTTGGTCATATCTTATGGAATGCTCTTTGCTCAAATTGGGGGAAATTTTGAGCATGGGAAACAACATTTTATGAATATAAAGTAGTTTTTGATTCTTCCAAGTCTGAAGTTTTTGGAACTGTAAGTACTAGTTGACTTCCTCCCTTTGGAAAAGAAAGTGGTCTTCGTTACATTCAGTTATACTGAATGAATAAAAATCCCTAAAACAAATAGATTCATAATCCAATCCAATAATCCAATTGTACACAGAACAGAAAGCAGTGTGTAAGGAGGGGAAGAAAACTACTCTTCATCCTTGGTTCTCCCATGCTATGCAAAAGGGCACAATGGAAGGATTTCATGAATTAAGAGGGGCAGATTTATTAAATGGTGAAGTGGCCATCACTGGTGAAAATTTGCCAGAACAGACGTAGAGGACAATTCACTAGCAAACTAAACTGTCGCTAGTACAGTCTCGCACCCTTTCACCAGGCAAATATTTTGCTCAGTGAAATTAGCAAATTTTACCTAGGTCTGGCGAACTGATAAGACGAAGCTATATCCTCCTCAGTCTTATGCCAGTGACATCATATCCTGTATGCTGAAAAGCTACTTTTTTTTTTTTAATGGTGTTGTTTCATATTTTTAAAGGAGAAGGAAAACCTGGATACACATGGGGGTGCCAAAGGTAAGGCACCCCCAAGTGATTATAGTGATGTACCTCAAACTCGGGCCGGTGCTCCTATCAGGCGAAACCTACACCAGCCCCGGGTTATAGAAGCGAGCACCACGCAGTGATTAACACTTCCATCTTCGCATTTCCCCAGACTGACGATTGTGCTGGTGGGGCCGGTGTAGGTTTCGCCTGATGGGAGCACGGCCCTGGGTTTGAGGTACGTCGCTATAATCACTTGGGGGTGCCTTACGTTTGGCACCACCAAGTGTATCCAGGCTTCCCTTCTCCTTTAATGTGCTATTGTCTTTAAAAAATAATTAGAAAATTATTTTAACATTTTTTTTACCATTTGAGAGGCATGCCACATTTGTTTTAGGGTGGGATCATGTGTAGGGCATTAGAGGATTTCTTTTGTCTTTTTTTTCTGTCAAATGCATGTATCAAATGCTTGAAGTTGCCAATTCAAGCATTTACACCAACATGTCTAATAAAGATATATATAACCTATATGTACCGGCCCAATTCAAACTGAACAAAGTTTTGCTAGGCAGAAACTAATGTCAGGGAAAGTTATCTTTGAAATTCTCACACTGATGAATAAACGCTAGTGAAAGTTCACCAGCGTTCGCCTGCTGAGATGCAACTTCGTATTTCAGTGTATTAGCATAGTGGTAGTGAATTTGCACCTGGTGAAGGGCAGATTTATCAAGGGTTAAATTAATTTGAAGCGAAAATTTTAATTAAATTCGAATTTTTTAAATCTATCGAATAGGCCAAAATTCGATTTGAATCATTAAATTTCGAATATTAATTTTTTTCTAATTCTAAGTACTGGCCCTTTAAAAAAATTTGAATGGCTACATTTTACGTTTTTTTTTGATTGGATAAAAAAAATTTGATTAATGGCTTAAAATCGTTCGAATCAATCAATTAGAACGATTTTATTGATCGATCAATTTTTTTTTTATTCGACCATTTGATGGATCAAATTGCGATAAAACCCCTTGAATTCGAAATTGAGGGGTTTTAACTCCAAAATTCGAGGGTCGAATTTAACCCTCGAAATTTGACCCTTGATAAATGTGCCCCAGAGTGTGGTGAAGTCTTCACAGGTGAAAAGTTGCACTTTAGTGAATTTGCCCAATTGTTTTTTTTATGTTCCCAAGACCAGGCTTATTTATTACATGAGCTGGATCAAAATCATTCATTCATATCAATCCACCATCTTGTCTGAGCATTAATACACACTCAACTGTCCTACTAATTTCCAGATCCTAATTCTATCAGCGAGGCCACAGACAAACCATTTATTTTCAGCTTTTGGGTTGAGTTCCCCTTTAAGCGTCCTGCTCTTGATGCTCCCTTGCTGTCAGAGTGAAACAACCCTCAAGCAGCCAGAGACATTAATGATTACAACTATTTGTGGTGGTCAAAACACCAGCCATCATTATCCTTAATTACTACTTATTAAACAACAGTTGAAGTCAACTCTGATGAAAGACGTATCATTCAGGAAAATTCACACTTTACTAAATTTGTGGAGAAAATGAACGCTATTGATGGTCCCGTTTGCTAGCGAATTGTCACCTGTTAGTGAACTGACGATTCATTTAATTAATCACACCATGCTAGGGACTTACACACAAATGTTTTCTGCATCGATGAGCATCATCCAAAGCAAAGCACCTTATAAAATCTCTAACACCTCATCCAAAATATAGAAATACCCATGACAATTTTTATTAAATATCCAGTTCAATTATTTCATTATGGTACATATAACCTGTAAATTACAGCATTCTTCTATTTTTTTTATTGAAGCTCATTTATAGAATAGCATAAGATTATAGTGTCTTTCTGAGGATGCTTCGGTAATTGGAGAACCTGAAATAAGATTAAGATGGATTACAGTCTGTGAATAGGGTAGACTCTGGTGCAATGTCATGGCCCTGGGGCCCCAGCAATACAGTAAACTGCCCTAAACCTGGTCCAGGCAATCAGAGGTGTGAACCAACATATACAAACATGATCCACAAAGCCCATAAATTAAAGCAATCTTCCACTCTCAATCTTCCTGTGTCTCCATTTATGTCATCTGCTTACATTGTAGTTATCCACTAAGAATCTAAAAGCTGAATCCCCATAATTTTTTATTACTGATTTACTTCAATAATACCAGAGACCATAAAATACAATTAATAAATTAATCTTTATTGAAAATGTTAGATATAACAGGAAAGAATTTGGTTTATTGTGAAAGGGCGAGTTGCCTCAAAGAGTGAAGCAAGATGTTGTCTCTTACTCTTCTTGTCTTCTTGCTTGATAGAAATATTAGACTCAAAGGGATCTCCCTTTGAGTCTAATATTTCTTCATTTGTCCATCACACAGGCTTTGTAACTGAAATACCTCATACTGGAGTCCATGTTTTTACAATGGTCACACCTTCTGTTTTCAAAGGCTTTCCTAGGTCAATTGCAAACAAACATCCTTCTCAAGACCTTCTGAGATCACTGGTCAGGGTCCGCTTTTCTGCTAGCTAGAGCTGCCAAAATATCAAAAAAGGTTGAAGAAGGTAAAAATTCTTCTTTACAGAATCCCCTATGAGATGAATATGATTTAAAACTTTATTTTTAATCCTGACTGCTCCTATAGCAATTGCTAACAGTCAGACTTTCTCTTAAGAGCCTGCTGCATAGGGTGCCCTCCTCCCACCCTCCCTGCTGCCAGCTATATCAACACATTGACCTATCATTCGCTGGCTTAACTCTTCTTCTCTCCATATTGGTTGAGAGAAGCCAAAGTTGATCATACTTGGTTCATACATAGCGCAGGATTTGGTGTTGAAAAGTTTACCAGCACTATTTTACCAGAATACCAAGGTATTCTTTTTAAGGTTGCAAACCAAAGAAAAAAAGTATCCCTATCTCCTGTCCATAGGGATATGATGCAAAAGGCTGCAAAGTACAGTATATTTTTATTAAGATTATTATAATATAGCACTATTACTTATTTACCTTGCTCTACTGTTTTAACTTGATACTTGTTTAATTTAGAGCAAAAGAGAAATTAAATTAAGAGACTCAAAGGAACTGATAGGTTGAAACGTTGGTCTGATATTGTATTGAACACATCAAGTTCAGAGTGCTGGAGATTCAAAAAATGTTTTTTTGCAGAGGCCGAATGACTTTGTTTGGGGCGAGATAGCTAATGGCTTAACTTTGCTTTTATAGAGCCCAATCTTCAGGACTAAAATTGCAGTGTAACTTGACACTACCCTCTCCTGGCAAGATTTTAAAATATATAGTCAATTTCACAGCTCAAAGGAACACTTTATCCTTTTGTATATCCCTATGATTATATATTCCCATTATCAATACATTTTATCATTATTAAAGCATTCACCCCATGATAAAAATGTACCTGGATCTGTATAAGCTCATATTCTCCAATGTCACAGTTAGGGTCATTCTTTTGGTCAATTACAACTTTTAAGGTGTCTTCAAAAAGAAGATAACACCAGTCACTTCTGTGGGTTGATTCATACCTGGTCTGGAATTGATCTCAATCAACCATGGATTAAAGTTTTCTCCGAACATGAAATTGGCACCATAAACTACAATTACAATTGTAATTTTTGTGTGTAACCATAACCTGAGAAATCTGTATGGTGAGATATATGGCTTTCTTCATCCCTGGCACCATCACGTCTACCCAGGCATGTTCTGACCCAATCATACGTAGGTATTCCTGCAATTTCCTATTAGACCATACATTATCTTCAGGAAGGTCAGGGTGACTTCTTGGGCAGTTTGTGAGGTACTTTTGTATGGATCAGTCATACAGGTATACAGTAACGTAACTAGGTGGGGGCGGGCCCGGGGGCGGGCTGCGTAGCCGGGCCGCGCAGCCGGGCCCCCCACCCCCTCCGTTCCGATTCTTTTTTGGCTGCAGCCGTCTTATGACGGCTGCAGTGAGGCGGATACTGCCGGGGGGGGGCCCTGCGGGGGTGTGGGCCCTGGTACACTCGCACTCCCTGCTCCCCAAGGTAGTTACGCCACTGCAGGTATATGGAACTGAAACAACGAAGATAGTAAAATTGGCAGGTTTTGTGCTTGTAAAATAATGTAACCATTTGCTGTCCAGTGAGTTTTCTGAATAGCGGAAGGCATTCCAAAAACTAGATTATCCAAGTTGAAAAGCTGTGATGACAATCGACAGTAACTTTCCTTATAGAACCAAACTGTTAGGGGGATCCAGCTTGTAACTAGGAAAAACTGGGGCATATCAAACTTCGTGCTATAAACAAGAAGTGGCCTCTCAACGTACTTCTGTATTACCCACTGCCTTGTAAAATAATGGCTTTGATGGCTATCCACGCAAGAGGTTATTTTGTTCAGATGATTCATGCAATATATAGCTGTGAAAAGACACATGTATAGTCAATCTTTCTGTAAATCAGTTCCTAAGTCATTTTTAGTATGCCTTTCTGTTGTGCAGGAAATAATGGCAAGAAAATATGGCAGCCATTAGAAAGACAACTGCAGAAATATAGTGATTCTTACATCTTCCTCTGGAGAGACATGCTGGTTTCAGGATCCAGATATTCTTTCCTGCATCTATACCGACCTGTGGATGCATTGCCTCAATTTTATCTAAAACTTGGGCGCAATGGACAGCATACTTAGCTGGAATGTCAATCTCAGCGCCGTCGCTAAAACAATACAGTGAGGATTCAGTGTGAGTATGACTTAATTACTGTCACCTTATTATCACAGTTTTGATTTATAGTATAAACAAATTAACGTATTATCTAGAACTAACCAACGGTAGGTTCAATATAATTTGTCTCAGTCTAGAAATTCTAAAAACAGTATAGCAAAATCGTAGGGCTCATTTCTTAAATTAAGGGCAATGGTCTGAAAGTACAAAAACACTCGGCACTCGGCGGGAAAGGTCGATTGGTGCCGATTGGTTTATGTGTCATTCGGATGACTAAGGAAGGATAGAGTTACTGGTACAATTTATTTGCAAGTCAACATTACGTACTGACCTCCCATGTACCTGACAGCACTGCACTCTCCCCTTTGCACCAGACAAAGAAGTGGGTACAATTTTGCATATCAAATCAGAATAACTCTGAATAGCATGAGGATTTTGTCACCCAAAAGTCAGATTGATACGGAGCTGTGTAAAAAAGTAGCCCCACTGTAAAATAGGAAAGATCTAAAAGCAAAAGCAGAGAACTTATGAATCAAATTTATAGAGATAACATTTTTAGTGTTTTTTAACACAGACTTCTCTTCCAGTTCCATTAACTCCAGGCTGTCCTTGATACTAGGGTACACTCTGCGGAAGGCTTGCAGGGACTAGGCTTGTAGAGTTGTTAGTCAGTCTGAAGGCATAAAGGAGAAGGAAAGCTTAAAACTAAGTAAGCCTTATCAGAAACGTACACTCAAATACACCAGTAAACCCTCAAAGTAATGCTGCTCTGAGTCCTCTTTTAAAAGAAACACAGCATTTCTTTCCTTCTATTGTGTCACATGGGCTTCTGTATCAGACTTCCTGCCTTCAGCTTAAACATCCTTACCCCGGGCATGAGCATGCTCAATTTGCTCCTCTCTGCCTCCTCCCCTCCCTTCCCTGCTGTAATCTGAGTGCAGAGCTATGAGTGATCAGGGAGAGACTCAGGCAGAAAGTTATGTCACACCAAGCTAATATGGCAACTGTAATCCTAAGCAAACAGAGCTTTTAGAGCTTTTTACTGAGGTATGGTAAAACATTCTACAGAATAAATATAGTATTCTAGTTTGCACTATTGCAGCTAATATTTTGGCAATAAAATGCCTCCATAGCTTTCCTTCTCCTTTAAAGCATGATGCTTTAAATATGGTGTTAGAACTGGAAGCTTTAAGTATGGCATTAGAACTGGAGGCTTTAAGTATGGAGTTTGAACTGGAGGCTTTAAGTATGGAGTTCGAACTGGAGGCTTTTAGTATGGAGTTTGAATTGGAGGCTTTAAGTATGGAGTTCGAACTGGAGGCTTTTGGTATGGAGTTTGAACTGGAGGCTTTAGGTATGGAGTTTGAACTGGAGGCTTTAAGTATGGAGTTTGAACTGGAGGCTTTTAGTATGGAGTTTGAACTGGAGGCTTTAAGTATGGAGTTTGAACTGGAGGCTTTAAGTATGGAGTTTGAACTGGAGGCTTTAAGTATGGAGTTAGGACTGAAGCTGGAACCTGGATTGCAACCCCAGTGACTGGAATTTAATCTACAAAGCTTTTTATGAATCTGCTTCCAATTTTCATACTTCTGCTCATTCTACGACCTCTCCTGCAGATCCTCTGGATCCTGGACTCTATACTTTTTGCAGCTTTCTGCTCTGCAAAGACAGTTTCCATTGGTAATTGTTGCAATAGATATTCAAAATTCTTCTGCACTGTGGCCCTGTACACTGAATTTTGAAATCTGACAGACTTCCAATTCATTGTACTAAGATCTAAATTGAAGATACACTGGCAGAATGGTACTATTCCTGTTAATGTCATTCATCTTTACATTTCCAGCCAACTGTCCCTACCCTATCATAATATCTCCCTCTCCTGCAACCACTACCTTATTTGTAAAGTTCTGTTAAGGAACCACAGCGATGTACAGTGCATTATATATATATATATATATATATATTGTACTTTTATGCACTGTACATGCTGCAGCTCCTTAGCAGTACTTTACAAATAAGGTTATACATACATACATACAAGGACTGACACACAAATTAAAAAATATGACAAAGACATGCGTTAAACAAGTAACACTCTTGTAAACAGCATTCCATTAGTGCAAGGTAGGAATAACAAGCAGTACAGAATGCGGGAGTCTTAATGAGCAATGGAGCTCGTTATAAATAAACTTGATGAAAATGACAACAGCTAGAAGGGACTTAACATGCAGCACTTAACATGCAGCAAAGAGACAGCTTGAAAGGAGAAAGTACATCTGGCTGGATCAGAGGGAGGATTTTGCAACACAGATAAATAAACAGAAACAACCTACGGAAATTATTAAAATATGCCAAAAAGCAGGTTGCCTAATGATAAATGACAGTGCAGGATGAAGAGAGGAGTGGCATGGGGTTAAATGAGTATCTGTAAATATAGTGATGGCTATGTGCACTATTCTGCTTTCAGGTCCTAATAAGCGATGTGCAAAATTTTTCAAGAAGTTTCGACACAAAAATTATGCCTATTGACTTCAATGTATTTCATTGAATTTTCGTGGTTTTCTGAATTTTTGAGCATTTAAAGCATCTGTTGGGCACAAGAGAGGATAATTCTATGTATCCACATTTTCAGACACCCTGCTATGTAGTTGCTGAGAACCACAAAGTAGCACAAGGCAGGGTCAGACTGGGCCATTAGGATTCAGGGAAAAACCCGGTGGGCCCTGCAGACCCAGAACCACTACCTGTCTGAGACCTGCCTGCCTAGTTATCACCTTCCCACCTGGCTGCAGAGGGAGAATTTATACAACATGCAAGGTGGGGTTGCAACTTGGGCAGGTAGGCCCCCTCTGATGCAGATGCCCAGTGGGCATTGGCCCCTTGTCCAGTGATGGACAAAGTCATAAAAGATGTGGGTAAAAGAGAAAAACCCTAAACATCAGTCTATAAAATGTCAGTCAGTGTGCAGACTACATGTTGGGGACTAATTCACGTGGAACGTACATTAGCAGCTCAGTGTTTCACCAACAAAAAACAGTTCAGTGTAGCTACACTGTATGTTCATTGAGACTACAGTAATTAGGGAAACCCTAATTAAACAGCAGAAGTAAGCATCTCTTTTCAAAATGCAAGCTGGTTACAAATGACTGGCCACTTATTGATCTGATTAATGTCTAAATTAAACTTCTGTAACTAACTGGCCCACTGATAGATTGATTTTAATGTGCCTATATACTGACCAGCTGGTTGCAGGATAGTCTTTTTGATGGTCAGCATTTTGGATGAAAAAGGCCAGCTTCAGCTTTAGAAGTTAGAAGTCTGATATTCCCAATGAGCAGATTGGGCAGTCATTCAATGTCAAGTAGATCAGAACAGCATTACATCACTATTAATATAACCCAACAGCGAACATTTTTTTCCCTTTAAACAGTAACTAACACCGGTGATTATAGAAATCTATTCTTTGCACACATAAATGACTATTCCCTAACCTGCGTGTGTACTTTATTATTGTCAGTGCATAAATTCAATTTACATACCTAGTTTAATTGCTCTGTGCTAGGTAAATTGTGTAACCTTTGTTTACACATGATGCTATGCATAATACACATCATCCCATTGTTACATTATACCATTGTTACATATCCAGCCATATCCTAATAGTTGCTGGTAACTTTAGCCAGTGGGTGCTCATACATTCTCTAGAATCCACAGTTGCCATATCTTCATATTGAGGTTAGAGGAACGTTTCTGCCTGTCTATGAGCTCCTCCACTTTATGTAGTTCCTGGACCACCTTTACTCAAACCTGGTATGTTGGAGGGTCAGGTGCATTCCAGTTCGAGCCAGAAAGAGTAATTTCTGCACCATCATTTGGGCATGTGAGTGGCGTTGGGGGATCCATTCCTAGTCAGAACCAATGGGGATCCAATGGTAGTTCAAACCCTAGCAGCCTTGTAATATGAGCCTGTATATCTATCCAAAAGGGCTGTATTTTGGAGCAGGACCAAAAGGTATGGAATATTCTGCCATCCTCTAAGTCACACCTCAAGCAGGCAGACGGTATGTCTGTGTTTAGGTTGTGTAGCAGTGTCTGTGAATAGTAAGCCCTGGGCACTAAGTAAAGCTGCAACATTTTTCATTTGTAAATGGAGGAGATCATGAGGGGTGTTTGGAGTACTTGTTGCCATTGCTCATCTGTGAAGGGCACTAGATCGGTCTCCCGGCACTCTCTAGCCCTCAATGGGATCTTTGGCAAGTTAGTGTTCTGGATAATTTTATAGAAGGAAGAGATTTTATGATAGGGTTGGTCTTGTCGGAAAACCTCAGCCACCAGTGTGCTAGGTAGGAGGAAGTTACAGAACTTAAGCGCCCTCCTCACTTGCCCCTCTTACAATCAGTCATTGTGAATAGGTAATGGCAAACATTTCTTTAAGATTAGCAAATGATACCATACCTTGTTCATTCCAAACTTGATCTAGAGTATAAATCCATGCTTCTAGCCAGGTCTGTGGTGGGCACACCTTATCCAGAGGAGCTAGCTTGGTATGATATCACAAAGGCGTTAGGGGGTCTAATCCCATCGGGTTGGAAAGGTGATGGACCTTCAGACTCCTGCACCTAGGCATGTAGCCTTGTTTAATGGAGTTCACACTCTGTTCTGAATATTAGAAGTATGCAGATGCAGTGAACATTAATGCTGAACAGGTGTTATTGTATAGTTTCATTAAATTCTACATACAGTGATTAATGATGCAATAAAGGGTTACATTGTCTTCTTTATGTCCAGCTCATTTACATTTATTATCTTCATTGTCTTCAGTAACTGCTGAGTCCTTAAAGGAAAATAAGAATAAGTGGAAACCATGTTAGTCTTTTTATCAGTCTGATATCTTTACAGAACCATTCAACAGCCAATTGCCTCCCCTTAAATTGCTACTCTTTAAAGTCGAGGAAAGTGGCCAAAAGGGCAGTTTTTGTATCATTTACCCATGAAAACGTCACAGTGACCAGCCTGGAAATGTATGTTTTCCAAAACATTGAAGCTTTAACTCTCTTACAGGATAGTTCATTTATTTTATGCCACTATGTCCAGTTACTGACAGCAGTTTTGCTTGAGTACTTCAGCGAGAAGCAGATTGCATTGAAATATATAGTATTTTTGTAAATAATAATGAAGTTTAATTTAACATTTGGGCAGTAGATGGCAGCAACCCCTAAGTTTGGCCACAGACAGACATCCCCCTGGGAAGTTTTGAATATTTAGGAGATCCAAGGCCTTGTAACCTACATTATATTAGGACAAATAGAGAGCAGAAGAGCCTTTTCAGCCTTGAGAGCACATATGAGAAGCCTGTAGAAGTTGCTTTTCAAGTCCGGGACCTGGCTCTTGAAGGGAAACTTTTGTGTAAGTCTAATTGACGACAGAAGGGTCTTGTGATAGCTCAGCTCAGAGGGCATAGGATGCTGTGGCCCCATTGAGGAAGTTTGTGGGGGTGGACACCCTGTAGTTAAGGGAATACTGTATAAAGGACTTGGGTTAGTCCTAGGAACTTAGCTACAACTACGTGAGAGGTAACACTGTGATTATGGTGCAAGCAAAATCAGCAAGGGGAACAACACCTCTGGGGGAGGGCCCCTCAATAGCTTCAAAAGAGGCAGAGAGAGACAATGTCAATGAGTTTAAAGACAGTTTAGTAGCTCTAATCAGGGGTATCAGTGCTGGTATGGGATTTGTTCTGTTCTCAATGTGCTTCATCAGCTGTATTACACCTAATTATGTCCATTCTCCAAAGAAAGAGTCACCCTATTAGTGTTGTGCTTGACCCCTGGAGGGATAGAGCCATGTCTGGACTGGGAATCAAAATAGGTCCAGGCATTTTAAGCAAACAGAGGCCCAAACAGCTCCCCTCCAGCCCAATAAATAATCAGTCTTTGGCATCTTACCCAAAGATTGTCAGTCCAGGCTCCAAATGGAGCCCCTGTACAACAGCCTAGCACATATCTGATCTAACCTTGTTTTCAGTAATGACCAGGGCAATGCAAACTGCTAGTGCTACTGCACCTGCCCAGTTCAATGTTGGACTGGAGGCCCACCAAGGGACCTGACCTCCACTGTGGACCACCTCTAGCTGCTGCTGATGGCACCTTCCCAATTCCTGACCCTGTACTTTCATAATTGAAGCAATCGAATGTTTTGTAATTTATAAAAGTTTGTTTCTCTGTTTCTGCCAGGCCAAACCATTTTTTGTAATAACTGAATTTTTTTAGCTGAGGGATTTCAGACTAATTTGTAGTGTCTACCAAATCCAGAGGCGATAGCATTAATACTTTTAATAAGAGTGAAACGCATTTGCTGCTGACGATTAGACATCTATATGCTATGCAGGTTTGTGGTTAGGTACACATACAGACTAAGCATGTAGTGTGCCGGCTGCCGACAACATCAGAGTAATTATTCTCTCTGAAATGTATTTGTTCTTATCTATGGAATTCAGAATTAATTTAATGTACTTGTCCTTGCAGTCACACCGGGAGTTTGTTCTGTTGCTTTTATTAACATCGCAACCAGAATCCAAGTAAATTAGTTTTTAATGCACCTGTGAGCCGCAATAAATTAACAGCACAGTTTATTTGTAAAAACTTTGTCTTTTCTAATGTTTATCCGCCTAACATTTATGGGGAATTGTTGTGAAACACAAAATACACTTTTTAAGGTCTTAAATAACATATTTTCTGTTGCTATTATTGTTGTTTGCCACCAAATACATTACGATTACAAAATGAATTGTGTTTCGCGAACCAAAGAGAAGATTTGTGTCTACATTAAAACAAAAGAAAGATCATATTTTGTAGTCGCAAAAATAGACTTTATTCACAAAATCAATTCTAATTCATTTTTTTAATTCTGTGCACATTAAAAAAATAATTCCATCACCAGATGCAACTTGTCCGCATAAAGTTGATACTTTTTTTCGGTAATGAATTGACTCATTTGTCAGAACTGATAAATAACAATCATTATTGTCACAATATGTTGTCAGCCAAAATGAATTTTTTGTGAAGAAATTATTTTTCTTTGTATTTACAATAGACATCTTGTGCAGACAAAATTCTTTTTGTGGTCACAAATATGTTGTGATAATGGAATTCAATTTTCAACTAAATTATATATAACCGAGCAGAACAATATCACTGGGGGTATAAATTCATCTTTCATAAGAGGATTGAGGACAACATATACACATGTACAACATATAGCAATATGCATTGACGTAACTTTAGACTCAGCAGATGGTCTCAGACGAGGCACAGGGGGCCCGGACCGTGGGGTCTGCTGCGCATAAATATCCATTCCGCAGCACTTTCGGATTGTTAAAATCTATGCACCTGTTGCAGCATGCCCCATGTTAGCACACGGAGGTGGGGGGACACATAGCGTTGCTGGGCCCCTCAGGGGGCCAGGCAACTTCTAGTTATGCCACTGGCAGTAATAGACAAGCCACAATGGGCTACATTGTAAAAAATAGAGTGAAATTACACAATTACGGGGAAAAAAATTATGGCTATTTGTAACTAATTAGGCCTATTCCTAAAAGTGGGATAATCACAGTTGTAGGAAAAAATGGTAGGACAAGTTTCAAATTGCAGTTTCTTACAGGTTCTAGATGAGCTCTACTAGATGGCACTGCCTGCACAAGCTCTAGACAGCGACATTATTGAAATCTGCTTCTGTTATGTAATTGGACCACTGCATGGAAAAGGTTGCACAGAACTGCCCTATATTCATTTCTATCTGGCTTGGTATACGAAGAGGATTATATTTTTTTCTGGCCTCTGTTACTAAACTTCAGCAACCACACATGGTCTTTCTGATGAGATTCATTTTGGAAGTTCTCCATGGCAAATGTTTCATATTTGCAGCCATTGTTATTGAGCCATCCCACATATACAAGGTATTTTAGTAATGAACATCAGCTACCCATTTATTTAAGCAATTAACATGAATTGATTTGTAATGGAAAAAGGGAATTATAGCCATAATTTATATCTGGTAACCTGCGGCGCAACTTAAAGGTAATAAGATCCTAATGGTATTGCTTTCTATATTTCACGCTAGCAACAAGACTTTGTATGTGAGATTTGTTGTCTTTTGAAAATCTATAGTTGTGTCTGAATTATCTTGTTTTTTTTGGAAGCCCAGTCTCTCTGTTCCTAAATTAATTTAGGGACTAAATTAGCTTTGCTTGCTTTGGACATTTTCTGTTTTTTATACTGTAGGTGTAGAAAAAGGGGCCTCAATCTTTTTTACCCATGAACCACATTCAAATATAAAAAGAGTTAGGGAGCAACACAGGCATCTGAAAAGTTTCTGGAGGTGCCAAATAACGTCTGCGATTGGCTGTTTGGTAGCCCCATCTGGACTGGCAGCCTACAGGAGATTCTGTTTGGCAGTACACCTGGTTTTTATGCAACCAAACTTTCCTCCAAGCCAGGATTTTAAAAATAAGCCCCTGTTTTGAGGGCACTGGAAGCAACAACCAAGGGGTTAGTGGGCACAAAGCAGTTACAGAGGTACACGGGCATTCCATGAACCCATGCAGCACATTTTGCTCTGGCCCCCATGTAAATATGCTAATATGTATCAAAGGTTCATTTAAGTCTGCAAGTGTGCAAAGTGAAATTTTTAGCACGCCTGACGGAGATGAAGGGTAGATGCACCTGATCTTAAGACTCAAGTGCGCTACAGCGGGTGATGCAGCCGCAGTGCTAATCTGTGATCTGCCAGGGTCCCCCCTATGTCAATAGGTGCACTGCTCTCAATCACAAACAGGAGGTGGGGCCGACCTAGGGCTGCCACCTTTTACTGACCCGGGATCCGGGCAGGGGGTAGGCTGGGGGCAACCACAGGGGCATGACAGTGATGCAGTAGGCAGGTTGGTGATGTCATAGATAGGGTGATTGCTGTACTAGGGTTGCCTTTTCTTAAAAAAAATACCGGCCTTCCTATATATTTATCTTTTTTTTCCCTATTAATAACATTTGGATCAACCATCAAAAATACCAGGCCAGGCTGGTAAAATACCGGAGAGGTGGCAACTCTAGACAGAGCAACTGGTGCCATCATCAAAGGGGGCAGTCATCCCAGGTGCGGGGCCTAGCTGTACTGCACTTAACCAGATTAACCAGCCCCCCTGCTGTCAGAGAGCTGCAGACTTGGGAAGGGAGGGCAATAACTCTTTTCTCCTACACAATTTTCTGTTCGCTTGCAGTTCAGTTTTAAGTCCCGGTAAAGCCGCACAGGGATTGGAAGGCAAAATTTAAACATTCTCCCTGCCCATCCAATTAGGGTTGCCACCTTTCCCTGCTGCTGAAGCCGGGCAGGGGGGTGGTCCCGTGACGTCACGGGGCGGTCCCGTGACGTCAGTGGGTGGTCCCGTGACGTCAGTGGGCGGTCCCGTGACGTCAGTGGGCGGTCCCGTGACGTCACGGGGCGGAGCTATGACGCCGCGATCGCCGATTGGCCGATCGCGGCGTCAATCAAGCTAATCCCGCCCGGTTTTCCTTATATGGAAAACCGGGCAGGAAGCATTGAACCGGGCAGCCCTTCAAAATACCGGGCTGTCCGGTTCAAAACCGGACAGGTGGCAACCCTACATCCAATCCCCTTGCAGTTTTACTGGGGGGTTGTTCACCTTCAATGTCCAAATCGTAAATAGGTAATAGTAGCTAGTTTATATACGATTTAAATCTGTCCTTCTCCTGTCTCTCTGACCAGTTTTCTGAAGGATGGGAGTGGCCTGTTTTATACCTGCACTTCCTATATGCTTACATCATCACTCCCAGGCTTTGCCCTTACTTGTTTCCTATTGGACACTGATACTGCCCTCCCCTTGTAATTCATTGGTTGCTTGTGCACTTGTAAGCAGTCACATAAATGCAAAGGCCATTGGTTAATTTCTCCAAAGGAAACTATACTTGATGAATGTCTCCCCTGCATTGGCTGCTATCTTGTGCGCATTACTTGAGTCTCACATAGGTATAAAGACCCAGCATATCCCAAATTTAACACATTTTTATTATGCAAATAAGCATATACATTAAGCATATCTTTCTATGTATTTGGCCCCATGTCCCCAAACATAAACATCCCAGCCTTGTGACAAGCACACAGCCATGCACATGGGGTGCCCACCTGCTGCTATTTTACCCACCAGCCAGTAAAAGTCATGCATATTGCCAATGTTATAAAAAGGGCAGAAATATAAACATTGGAAGGCCAGTATTTTTTCCAACTTTGCAATTTCAGCCATTTGGTCGCTAGGCTCCAAATTACCCTAGCAACCATGCATTGATTTGAATAAGGGACTGGAATATGACTAGAAGAGCGCTTGAATAGAAAGATGAGTAATACAGTGGCAATAACAATAATTGTGTAGCCTTACACAGCATCTGTTTTTTAGAAGGAAAGCTGGATAGAGTCAAAAGAAGAAGGCATAGACGTAAAATACTATAAAAAAAATGCAGACCAATTGAAAAGTTGCTTAGAATTAGCTATTATAAACATACTAAAATTAAGCTTAAAAGTGAACCCCCCCTTTGAAACTTTACTTTAAAGGGGTAGTTGACATTGACCCTTTCACTGCCAGTCAACTTTTATTGCCAGACAGTTTTTGACTATTTTTTCAATTCAGGGGCCTTTCCTGGGGGAAA
>CM044431.1:226104442-226115556 GCA_024363595.1 Xenopus borealis | reverse complement strand
ATATATATATATATATATATATATATATATATATAAAGATTATTTTACAGCAAAAAAAAAGAGAGAAATAAAAACAAAGCATGTGCCAAAACATAACCAATATGGATGCAAAATAGGATCCCCTTTGGCAAATGGTGCACATGATACAAATGGCATCAGTTCTAGTGTGCAGCATTAGCATCCAATACAAGTCATTTGCATTTATAGACACATCCCTCTAAGTTCCGGTTTCTCAACTTTGGTTCTCCAAGTGCTGCTGGACTTCCAAAATGTGTTATCCTTCATAATATGTATTCTGATGATGTATGCGCCTAATATTAAGATAAAGGTTGCTAAGGGAACCCTGGAATTATTGGCTGGTCCAGCCTGGTGTTAATTCTGAGGTTCCATTCCATCCATTACAAACAAATCTAGGCTGGTATTAATTTCAGCACATCCTTTATTCCATTATCAAGAAGTCAAGATTGGTATTAAATCCAGTGATCCCTTATGCCCATTATCAACATGTTCAGACTGGTATTAATTCCAGTGTTCCCTTGTGTGCATTACCCAGAGGTCCCGGCTGGTTTTAAATCCAGTCAGAATTGGACTGGTTAGCGGGACATAGGGTTGCCACCTGTCTGGTTTTGACCCGGACAGCTCGGTATTTTTAAGGGCTGCCCGGGTCAATGCTTCCTGCCTGGTTTTCCAAATAAGGAAAACCGGGCGGGATTAGCTTGATTGACGCCGCGATCGGCAATTGGCGATCGCGGCGTCATAGCTCCGCCCCATGACGTCACGGGCCCGCCCACCGACGCAACGGACCCGCCCACTGACGTCACGGGCCCGCCCCCCTGTCCGGCTTGAGCCACAGGGAAAGGTGGCAACCCTAGCGGGACACCAGGAAAAAACCCGGTGGGCCCTGGTTCTTTTGGGCCCTGCCGGCCAAGACCCACTCCCTGCACTTCCTCCTTACCTCCTTGTGCCAGCAAAGGTATGCACATATTCATGCGTGGTGCATGCACAAACTGGAGCCTGTGGGGGGGGGGGGGGCTGAGGCTGCGGCCCAGTGAGCCCCCCAGTACAATGCTGAATCCAGTGAGCTATCGGGTTGATTTCCAACAGGTCTAGGCTGGTACTAGTTCCAGGGTTTACTTTACTCATTATTTCCAGATTCAGGCTGGTATTAAATCCATTGCTCCCTTGCATCCTTTACTAACAGGTCCAGACTAGTATTAATTTCAAGGTTTACTTGAATACATTAGCAACAGGTCCAATGCTCCCTTGCATCCTTTACTAACAGGTCCAGACTGGTATTAATTTCAAGGTTTACTTGAATACATTAGCAACAGGTCCAGGTTGGTATTAAATCCATTGTTCCCTTGTGTCCATTACCAAGAGGTCCAGGCTGGTATTAATTCCAGAATTAGGCTTTGCAAATTGGTTTTGGGGTTAGGTTAGTATAACTCACTTTGGAAGTTACTTTATCTTCCAAATTCCTGTATTAGCCTGTATCCTCTCTTCGGCAACAGCCAACGTTAACATAATTGGCCCTTTATAAAATAAACATAAATATAAACACTTGTCAGTATTTCTGCTACAAACATAATTTATGGAGCCGACATTAAAATCAGACGTAATTCTTTACAGCAGATGCATTTCTCAGAAGGCTTTAATTAGAAGCTGGATGGATGTTGGATATTGCAGATGGATACATTAACAGCCAGGCAATAAGTAATGTCAAAATTGTCTCTTTAGTCAACCAAGTAGAACAATAAATCATGTAAATGCAGTGCAACAGATGCTGCTCATAGCTGCACATAACCTACTGCTTCTTCAGGAAAATCAGAAAGAGACACTCTCATAAATAAAAGTGCAAAAGTATGTTTTTAAAGAATTAAAGCTCAACAAAGAATTCGACTCAATATGTTGCACCCTGTGTTTTGAGCTTCTGAATAGCCCAAGAACACTGCGGCCCTTTAATGGGGTGGTTCACCTTTCAGGTAACGTTAAGAATGTTATTGAATTACTAATTCTAAGCAACTTTTCATTTTCATTATTTTTTATAGTTATTTAATTATTTGCCATCTTCTTCTTACTCTTAGCTTTCGAACGGAGGACACTGACCCCATTTAAAAACAAGTGTTCTGTAAGGCTACAAAGTTATTTTTATTTGCTAGATGCCCCCAGTTAGGGCTGCCATCTTTGCTGGTTCCATGCTAGCCATTGACACAAAGGGGCAGAGCTGAGGGAGGAGGTGGAGTCATGGAATAACTTGGGCGGGGCTGTTATATAAGACGTAATGAGCTGGCAGTCTTATAGTAATGTTGGGGTTATACAAGATGAGAGGGGATTGGAGTTGATCAGAGGCAGGCTGGAGGCCAAATGACTAGGCCTTACAAATTTACAGGCATGTAAATGTAACCCCTTTTTGGCTGATTTAGACCAAACCAACTAGCAATGATAGAGCATGGGCTACATGCGACCCTCTTTCACCAGGTAGGGCTTTCGCTAAGTGGAAAATACACGTGTTGAGGTAGTTGAACTATAACTCAATACTGCCAGAAATGTGAAATAACGGTTGTTGGACGCCAGGGGTTCTTTCCAAACAGGTAGAACAGGCTTTATTTAAATACAAAGCGCCACAGGGTTAATCATACTCTCAACTGAGGTAGATCATTTGCCAGGTACATTCAGAGGTGTAGCAGATACAGCAAGGAAAGACAGCCAGGTAGAAATAGCAAATAGGAGTTCATAGGATCACCATCCAGGATATCAGTACCTCATGTGGACTGGATCCCTACAGCAGACGTGGATCAGGGTTAAGAATAGTGATGGGCGAATCTCCCGCGTTTCGCTTCGCCTAAAGATTCTCGAATTTCTAGAGAACTTTGACGCGCGTCGCGTCGTTTTCGGCGCGCGTCGCGTCAAAAACGACACACGAATTTATTCTCCAGCGGCGAATCGCGGGAATTCGGCCCTGGCGAATAAATTCGCCCATCACTAGTTAAGAACACTGCCTGAAGTCCCTTGTCAGTACTGTGGTCCCTTCACTACAGGCAAAGTAGAGCCTGGGGGAGAGCTACTCCCTTCTATCCTCCTTGGTGGAGCTTGAGCTGCTCTTGCTAGCTTTCCTCTCTGACTCACTTCCACTAGAAAGTGCTATAAAGAGATATAACCTATACACTGGCTTTACCTCGCTCATGGGGTCCCTGTATCTCCGACTTCTCTAAAGGTGGTTGTCCCTTTAGGGCAGAACACTTCTGGGGCCTTGTTGACACCAGGCTCAGTGGAACATCTGCCCAGATCAACTGCTGCAGGCCAAAGAGGAAGTGCCCCTCCCTGCAAGCACTTTTGTTACAGCACTGCAGGGAGTGGTCACAACCTATAGCCAATAAATTGTTACAAATATGTTACATTGGATTTAACCCAGCAACAAGGGAAAAGGAAGGTACTGGTAAGGGAATGAAGCCATAAGGGCCATGCTACTTATGGGTCCCTACATTAACTAAACTGGCTTTGGCTGGTATTTTACCTGTTAGGCTGGTTAAATTCTGGCCAGGAGGCAACTCTACCCCCAGTAGCTTCCCATAATTTTTCTGCTGATTCCCAGCACATGTTCTGAACTGTTGTCACTTACCTGAACTTAGGGGCCAGCTCACAGTATACATTATATTCAATGTAAAAGTCCGGATGCAAGACTAATCAATTCAGATTCACATTACTTCACCAGTGCATTCTGCATTGACCAATAATCAGACTTCTATGACAGATGCAACCTCACTTTCTGATAATGCTTTGATGATTTCCGACAACCCCCAATCTTAGCTTCTCAACAGCAGCTAGGGTTGCCACCCAGCCGGTATTTTACCGGCCAGCGGGCGCCGGTAGCTGCCGGTAAATTTGTAATACCCTTAAAAAAAGGCCCTTGCCTTGCCTTAATCCTATGAAAACTTACCTTTCTCGCGTCTTCACCCGATCGCGTGTCGTGACTCCGCCCCTTTTACGGTGGCCCTGCCCCCTTTGCGTCACGCCCCACCCCCTTTTCAGCTCCGCCCCCGCCTGCCGGTAATAAATTTGCCAAAAGGTGGCAACCCTAACAGCAGCCTAGAGAAAAATGAACATGTGCAGTGCCACTGACACTTGGAAAATTACTTAATAAGGTCAGTAGATGGGGAGCTGCAGGCGGCAGTATTAAAGGCCGGGATCATTAATGTTATTAGAGATGCTCATCCTCTGAGCTGGTAAAGGCATGGGATCCAGAAAGCTGAGTTATGGAAAGGCCATCTCCGATAGACTGCATTTTAATCAAATAATTAACATTTTTAATAAATTATTTAAATTTTCTCTGTAATAATAGAACAGTACCAGCTAAGATATAATTAATCCTTATTGGAAGCACAGCCAGCCTATTGGGTTTATTTAATGTTTACATGATTTTCTATTAAACAAGGTATCGAGATCTAAATTACGGAAAGACCCCTTATCTGGAAAACCCCAAGTTCTGAGCATTCTGGATAACAGGTCCCATGCCTGTACAGTAAATTCTGCTGCTGTTTTATTATTACAGAGAAAAAGGAAATAGCCTTTCTATATAGGTACAGTATATATATATATTTTTTTTTTTCAGATGAAAATATATCCAGCACCTTCTTACCCTCATTAATATTTTAAAATAGATGCATGTAGATATAAATTCCAAGCATTCTGGAAAACAATTCCAATGCCTATACAGTAAATTCTGTTTCTACCAATTTCTACCATGTCAAAATAATATAAATATTTTTATTTTTGAATATTTATATTATAATAACTTCAAATATTTACATACATATACTTTTTTTGCAGATGAAATATATCAGGCACCTTTTTACCCTCCTTAATATTGTAGAACAGATACCTATATTTAAAACATGCATTGTGTGAGAATAAGGTTCCATACAGAGAATTTTGCATACAGGAGATTTTGAGAAGAAAATGAGGTGCAGAGCATTAGACCAGCGGGCGCCAGCTTGTGATGAAAGATTTATCGGGGAGATTGTGTAAAACAGAATTGCTATTGTATCTAATCCAGGGGATTTGTTATCCTCACATTTTCTTATTGCAGATCGGTTGCCTTCCCTGTGTTGGGAATATTGAGGGCTTATTCTTCCTGCTTGCTAGGCACTTTCTGCCGGGGTTATTACATTATCAGAAATGCATGGTTATGATAGCACCGGGAATGAGAGCTGAGAGTTTTTATGGATTTTGTTAAAGTTGTTATACTTTTTTTTTCTTACTTTTATCTGAATGTTTTATGAACTGTTTTAGAACATGCAAAGGAAGAAGTAATAAACAGCAAACTCGGAAAACTTGGCTCCGGGTTCTTAGTTCTACGTATTGAGCCTGTCGTTTTGTCGCAGTTTTGCAACTTTGTCACCAATAGTAATGGACGAATCTGACCTGTTTCACTTTGCCAAAAAACAAAAATTCCCCAAAATGCAGTTAAGTCTATGGGAGTCAAATTATTTTTGTACCGCAACAATTTTTTTCACCCTTGATTCTGTTGGCATCATTTTTTTTTTTTTGAAACTTGGCAAAAAATTTTGCTAATTTTGACTAGTTACCAACAAGATAAAACATAAGAGTGGCCCCTTGGGATCCTGGGATTCACAGTGCACACAAACAAACCATACATGTTAGGTCAAATGAGCCAATTAACAGACATAGTTTTGTCTTTTGCTTCCACACTTCTTCCTGCTGCAATTAGAGCTGCAGTATTTCTGGTCAGGTCATCTCTTCCTGTTACAGTTAGAGCTGCAGTATTTACTGTCAGGTGATCTCTTCCTGTTACAGTTAGAGCTGCAGTATTTTTTTGACTAGTCACCAACAAGGTAAAACATAAGAGTGGCCCCTTGGGATCCTGGGATTTACAATGCACACAAACAAACCATACAGCCAATTAACAGACAGAGTTTTGTCTTTTGCTTCCACACTTCTTCCTGCTACAATTAGAGCTGCAGTATTTACTGTCAGGTGATCTCTTCCTGTTACAGTTAGAGCTGCAGTATTTCTGGTCAGGTGATCTCTTCCTGTTACAGTTAGAGCTGCAGTATTTCCGGTCAGGTGATCTCTTCCTGTTACAGTTAGAGCTGCAGTATTTCTGGTCAGGTGATCTCTGAGGTAGCGCACAGACCATCAGGAAATGGGAGTTCAAGGCAAGAGATGTAAAAGGGCAATATTTACTTAAATATATATTCCAGTTTGGTAAAAGTCTTTATTGTAACGTAATTTGATATAAATCAGTTCAAGTTTTGACTTTGGGGTATAGATTTTCTTTATTTTAGAATTCCTGGCTTGGAGGCAAGTTTGGGTTGCATAACCAGCTAACCAATACAAGCACTAGACGTTGGTACATTTTTGCATGGGAATGTTTTCTGGTATGTGTGAATTTGACCACTGGTTTGGGCAGTCAGGCCTGGCTTGTATCAGTGCTCTAATTCATCTCACAGGTGTTCAGTTTGGTTGAGATCGCAGCTCTTTGTAGGACAATCACAGTTTTCCACCGGTCATGTATTGGCAAACCCAGCCTTCCACAAACCTAGTTCCACAAAGCAACAGCCTCAAGTTAAATTGGTTGTTCACCTTTGAATTAAATTTTCATTTGATGTAGAGCCCTGATGTAGAGAATGATATTTTGAGACACTTTTAATTGTTTTTCATTTTTTATGATTTGTTTTTTTTGAGTTGTTTAGCTTTTTATTCAGCAGCTTTCCAGTTTTCTGGTCCAAATGACCCTAGTAACCATGCATTGATTTGAATAAGAAACTGGAATATGAATAGGAGAGGCCGGAATAGAAAGATAAGAAATACAAAGTATCCTTACAGAGCATTTGTTTTTTAGATTTGCATTTGTTTTTTTAGATGGATCAGTGACCCCCCATTTGAAAACTGGAAAGTGTCAGAAGAAGAGGCAAATAATTTTAAAAAACTATATAAAATGAAAAATGAATACCATTTAAAAAGTTGGCCAGAATTAAACATTCTATATCATACTAAAAGTTAACTTGGTTTCAATATTTTTATTGAAATTTTAGAACATACAGTCATAAATATGACATATCTTGTTAAAAACAGTAAAAGGTGCACCATCCCTTTAATAGCATTGCCAAGAGTGCTGCTGGATAATGTAGTGGAAGAATAGGTAAGTAGATATATAGATAAATAGATTAGTGATGGGTGAATATGTGCCTTTTCACTTCGCTGAAAAATTTGGGAAATTACAGTGAAATTCTTAAAACAGCAAAAAATTTGAGAAACGCATTGAAGTCAATGGCCTTCAAAATGATTTTGATGCACAACATTTTGACACAAGCTACAATTCTGACGCAAACTAAATTTTTTTACTCAGCGAATTTTTTGGCTGGCAAATTGTTGCCACAGTTTTTTTTTATTAATTTGCTTGCGGCGAAATGTGGAAATTTGCCCCATATTTGTATCTGCCGAATTTATTCACCCATCACTAATTACAGATAGATATAGATGGGTATAGAGAGATTATGGGGCCGATTTACTAAATTCACATGCATTCATGTGAATATAAAATCAAATTCGATGGAATATTTGATCATAGGATCAATTCGATTGGTCGAATATGCAAACTAGGCATATTCGATCATCGAATAGTGATGATCTAATAGATTCGAATGATCGAATATGCGATCATTCGATCAGCGAATAAAATAAAAATATTCGACTGCCTACTTTGCCAGATTGGACCTACCGAATTGCAATAGAAGCCTATGGGAGCACTCCGATAGGCTTCTGAGTCTAAGTCCTGATCAAATAGGATTTGAACGATCGAAGGCTTCGATAGTTCGAATCATACAAATTATTTGAATGATCGAATGATTTATTCGACTGATCGAATAAATTATTCGACTGATCGAATAAATTTGTATTAGATCGTCGAATGATCGAATAGCGAATAAAAGGTAGCCCAAAACTATTCGATTAGCATTCGACGATCAAATGCTAATCAGATATCGAATTTGGTCGAGCTAATTATGGGGAATAATAGTAAATTTGCCCCTTTATGTATATATATATATATATATATATATATATATATATTTGTGTATGATAGGTAATAGGTAGATTATTGAGGAAAATTGATAAACAGATAGACAGGCAAACAGCTTGATAGGCAGATAGAAAAATAGATATGGATAGATGGTAGCTATATAGATTATAGATAGATAGGTAGAGTGAGATAGAGTATAGATAGATAAATAGATGCTATATTATAGTACATTGCAGATAGATACTGTAAATAGATCGATAGATAGATAGATAAAAATAAATAAAAATATGTATACTAGATAGACAACAGAGAGATAGAAAGACAAATAGTTATATAGATAGAATGAAATATCGATCTGTTATAAATAGCTGATAAATACATTGATTGTAAAGAGATACTAAAATTTATTTTACAATTTTTCATATGCATTGCACAAAAATGTTTTTTTAATACCAGTAAGATATTTTATAGGTGAGTGTTTTGCTGTTTTATTATTATTCTGTAAATATGTTCATCAAATAAAACTATCAAAAAAATAATAATGGAAACGGTTGCACCAGTGTTGGGATTTGAGATCACCAGAGGGGGGACTGGATCAGAAGAGACGCTAATTAAAGCAGAAAGGTGGCAGGGAGATTTGGCTGGAGGGACAAATGGAAAAAAAAAACCTGGACAGGAGCTTTGCAGTAGTGTATTGATTTGTGCTGAGCCAATGAACAAGAGACATACAGCAGAAAACAAAGGCCAGGCATGAAATATAACAATTCCCAGGGAAATAAAATAAGAAAGAAATAATAAAAAAAAAGCTGACACAGGGTTTCAGAATAGTTTGCATTATGTGAAGAGAAATGTTTTTTTTTTTTACTTTCCAGAGCGTTCATGGACTCAGGTTTAAGTTCCCTTAAGGGACCTGCCACAAATTCAACAAATGGAAGAATGTGATGCACTTAAATTAAAGATAAAGAGCAATTTTCTGCCAGAAAAAGCTGCGGTTATTTAATGCAATTGCTTCAGAGACTTGAAATAACACGCCTAGGGGTGAGGAGGTGAATACACAAAGTATTAGTTGGAAGACTTGGAATCCAAAGGGTACTCTTTATTTTGTCACATAAAAATGACCCCAGCCCTTCACATCCATTACGGGGCCTGCCATACAGAATAAGAGCGGAACCCTATTATTTACCTTCATAAAGCCTTACAAAAGAAATACAAGGGGGGGGGGGAATGTACAGGAGACATTTGCTAAATACATAAAAAGGTAAGGGAGTCCAATAAATATATACTAGGATGGCTGCATTTGACAGGCACGAGGAAATTGCAAAATGCATGTTTTTCTTTGGGATTTGTGCATTTAATTTCTCTAAAAAAGGATATCCAAATTCAATCAGTCACATAGTATAGACTTTATATCTGTAGCAACCGTTAAATTCCATTGAAATGTACTGTAGCCAAGCGTGCCAAATTTTGTTAACCCAGGGAAATCCTATCACTAAGTGCCCCTAAGGCATGAAACGGCTTTGTGGGATGTTTTTTGCTTTGATAAAAAGTCTTTTACTACACCAGTTTACAGAATGTGGTCTGGTATATGGCAGCCCTTTATTATCTATTCGCAACAATTGCTTCCGTGAGCTGAAGGTCTGGGGCTTGAGCCCATTCACTACTATACTCGACACTGAACATCTCTTCTAAATGTTTATCCAGGGAAATCAGGGACTTACCTAAACTTAGATAGATACATAATAGAAAGATAGAAAGCGATATATTATTATATATTGATAGATGATCAATGATAGATAGATAAATAGATTATAAATAGATAAATGATTGATGATAAATCAATCAACAGATAGATGATATTATAGAGAGATAATTGATAGATGATAGATAGATTATAGATATATAATTGATAAATGGAGGATAGATAGAGATATGCATAATAGATAGATAGATAGATAGATAGATAGATAGATAGATAGATAGATAGATAGATAGATAGATAGATAGATAGATAGATAGATAGATGCATAATAGATACATAATAGATAGATAAATAGATAGATAGATGCATACTAGATGAATAATAGATAGATAGACAGATAATAGATAAATAGATTATAGACACATGATATATATATATATATAGATATATACATAATAGATAGATTGATAAAAAGATAGCTAGATGATAGATAGATAGATAGATAGATAGATAGATGATTGATAGATGGGGGATAGCTAGATAGATGATAGACAGACAGATAGATAGGCAGACAGACAGAAAGATAGAAATATTATTGATAGATAATGGAGGAATAGACTATTATCTATTAGCTAGCTAGATAGATAATTGATAGATGGGGGATAGATAGAGAAATAGATTATGGAGAAATGATAGACAATTGAAAGATAGACAATAGATAGGTATAGAGATAAATATTATAGATAATAGAGAGGGAGAGATATGGATGGATAGATTATAGATAGATTTATAGATCAACAGATGATATATAGTAGACATGTTGATGAATGTTTTTACCCACAATTAAAATTTTCCACCTGGTTTCATACCATTCCTTGCCCCATCTCTCCTTCATTAATACAGTACTTACAAATACAGACAGCATTGTATTAAATGGGGTGACATGGGTCTCTCTGCACTGCAGGGCAAGACGGGAAAGTTAAAAAAGTGAGCACTAAATGAGTCAACATAAGTGAAATAGTTATATGGGTATGGGACGTGTTATGCATCTTTATGTTACTTGGATCTCCATATCTTAAGTCTACTAGCAAATCATATAAACATTAAATAAACCCAATAGGCTGGTTTTGCCTCCAATTAGGATTAATTATATCTTAGTTGGATCAGGTACAAACTACTGTTTTATTATTATTATACAGAAAAAGGAAATCATTTAAAACATTTTTTTTTTAAATTTGGATGATTTGGATAAAATGGAGTATATGGGATATAACCTTCCCATTATTCAGAGCTTTCTGGATAATGAGTTTCCAGAGAATGGATCCCATCCGCTGCAAAACTGCTAAGCTAAGGGAGACAGCAATGAAACTTTAA
>CM044431.1:226046075-226065098 GCA_024363595.1 Xenopus borealis | reverse complement strand
CTGAATGCTGAGGAGCAATTGCAAACTCACTGAACAGGTATGTCCCATGTGGCCCCCCTTATAGTCACTGACTAATTAAAAGTTAAAGAGCTGAAAAGCAGGATTCTGGCTATTATATTAGACATCCACTCACTCCAGCCTTTTTACATTACATTTTTTATTAACTAACCATATTAGAAACATTTTTTTATTTTGCACAGCCTATCTATTTACCCAGTTTTAATTTTTACACTGAACTGTTCCTTTAAGAGCTAAATTTGATAAATGTTATACATTTTATAAATGTTACGGTCTGCTCTCAGGATGGCTGTAAATAAACTTCCTTAATCCCGACTATTAGTATTATTATTATTGAATTATTATCCTCTGATGAACCAGTTGGGGTCCAGCTTAGCAGCTGGGGGTGGTGGGACAAAGTACAATTCTTCATGTAAGTGTGAGGTCCTTTAAAAGGATATGTACAAAATTCCAATGAAAATCGTATACAAAGACCCCTGCAAGTTGTGGTGCATGCCTTCCTTACTACATTTGTCTGCATATGGGGTCATTAAAGCCATAAACATCCTAATACATAGCCACAAATCAACTCTGGTATAGATTCAGCCTACAACGGGGACCCTTACATGCATGCACTCAATTATCTTTATCAGAAAAGACTGGTGGACACAGAAAGTTGTGAAAAGCATTTATGGATACATTTTCCCCTTTGCACTTATCCTTTTAAATGAGTCCTAAAGTTTATAGGTTTTAGATTAATTAATGAGTGAAGTATCATGGGTTTGTTTGGCTACGAAAAGGTCGGTATTATAAGATTGTGGTAGCACAAATACTTTAAAAAAATGGAGTTGTCTGGTTCTTGTGTGTGATGACCTTGAAGCTCATCAATTGCAGTAGCAAGTGAGTTATAGTTAAAGGGAAACTGTCATGGGAAAAAGTTTTTTTTTAAACCGCATCAGTTAATAGTGCTTCTCCAGTAGAATTCTGCACTGAAATCCATTTCTCAAAAGAACAAATTGTTTTTTTTTTATTTCATTTTTGAAATCTGACATGGGGCTAGACATATTGTCAATTTCCCAGCCACCCCTGGTCATGTGACTTGTGCCAGCACTTTAGGAGGGAACTGCTTTCTGGCAGGCTGTTATTTTTCCTTCTCAATGTAACTGAATAGTGGGCAGTGGTACAAGGGTTTTACTATTGAGTGCTGTTCTTAGATCTACCAGGCAGCTGTTATTTTGTGTTAGGGAGCTGTTATCTGGTTACCTTCCCATTGTTCTGTTGTTAGGCTGCTGGGTGGGGGAAAGGGAGGGGGTGATATCACTCCAACTTGCAGTACAGCAGTAAAGAGTGATTGAAGTTTATCACATGACTTGGGGCAGCTGGGAAATTGAAAATATGTCTAGCCCCATGTCAGATTTCAAAATGAAATAAAAAAAATCTATTTACTCTTTTGAGAAATGGATTTCAATGCAGAATTCTTCTGGAACAGCACTATTAACGGATGTGTTTTTCCCATGACAGGATCCCTTTAATGAGGACATGGTGGGGGTAACCATTCCAAAGGAGCAGGTGTTCATAGCTAAGTTTTTGACCAACTTTACAATCAGTTTGCCAATGATTTGGCCAAGGGGGGTTCCTTGCCCTTGGTTTTCACCTATTTCCATATGACCTGGAAAGGCAGAATTTGATAACCGACTCAGTGGAATGTCTTGTATATATAAGGCTAGGGATTTCTCCAGTTTCCATGGTTATTTCTGTATTTTAAAGTTCTGTTGATTTAATGGAAAACAACCTACATGATTTTAGAATAAGGTCAACAGACCAAAATCAAGACTGCACACCATTGAATGCAATGTAGGAGCTTCAGTCACTTCTTCATTACCACCTCAATGTTTTAGGGGCTTCTGGTCAGGAGACCACCAAAACATTGAGGATGAATAAATGGATGAAGCACTGTGCTAAAATAGTGTGTTCTGAGACAAATGTCTATGCACAGCTTGCGATTTTGGGAGAGCACCTTTACTTTTGTGAAGATTACAGTTAGGTTTAAATTAGTATAGAAGTACATAATGTTCTGGGAAAATCAGATCATTCGGGGACATTAATGATGCCTTCAGTACAAGGTGCTTAAGAATGAGACCCGCTGGTTCTGGCACCAGCACCGGCGCCCTGAGCAGGATAAGACAATAACTGCAGATGAAAGGCCATAGAAAAGTTAGAAAGGAGTAAGGAAATCCAGATATTTTACTGTACCTGCTGGTGTCAGACCTCCTGAACCATCAGCACCATTAAATGGCTAACTTTCAGTGATTCTAAATCAGCAGGCCATTGCCTCAGAAGACAAAACAATTATGACGGGCTGTTGAGAAAAGATAATAATGCATTAGACAAAACAGTGAGCTCTGCCCAAACAGCTGAGCAAACAAGAGAGCAGATGGAAGCATACAGTAAATGGAAATGGCTTCTGCTGTTTATTCATTGACAGATATAAAAATGACACACAGAGAGAGAATAAACTTCACGTTGAGAGGGAATCTGTGGCACGGCTAGTGTGGAAAGATGAATGTGTGCCGCACTCGACAACAAACATGTGCTGCGGCTCTGCCGGCCTTGTAAAGAGATGCCGAGCTAATTTGTGCAGAGGCAGTTTTTCAAGGTTATGCCAAATTTCAAACAAATACTTCAGTCTTGCTGCAGGTCTTTCTTCACTCATGGGCCTGAGTGAATCTGTGCTAAGCAAAGCAGAGGTAATTCAGTTGTTCATTTATGCAAGAGGGCTTGGTTTCTTCTGGTGGCTTTGCGTGGAATGTGACATTTCCTCTGTTGTGTGCACTCATTGTGTCCAATTAAAACAAAAGAGGTCACAGGAAAAGCTACATTTGTGTTCTTCTTGAGATCATTATGTAATGTTCAACAGCCAAGGTACAATATTATGCCATATATCATCTGGGTATGTCAATGTGGAGGCTATTTTTAAGATAGAGGACTCATTTATGAGACAAAAAATGTTCTTGGAACATTAAAAGGGACTTATGTTTGCATCACATGTTGCACCTAGTTCTGTAAAATGACCTCATATACATTGGACACTGTAAGACCATGAATAATAATGATTGGACCTAATGACTCCAACACATTGGCTGCCCCTTCCATTAACAGATCCACCACAATATTTAAAAGTTGACAGTCAACTTTGAAAAGTAACCATGTCAAAAAGAAAAGATAGGTACTCATCAGACCAAAACACAGTTTGCAGTGACCTAGGTGTGCAGACCTCAGAACAATGTAAACAGTATTATGGTCTCATGAGTTTCACTATTTTCTACATCTAGATGTGTTTCCACAGCATCTATAGACATTGTGTGGTGGTGGATGTTCATATTTGCCATATGCCATATGGCAGATTACCTATGAGGTAGTGGGGACCCAATTGCACCTGCTCTCCTCCAACATAAAACTTGTGCAAATTCAGTGTGACATCATCGTACTTGGCGCCAAATTCAAATATTTAAAGGTGTATTGTCATTTTTCTTGTTGCCCAAGATGGGTTGCACATATTGTCTGAATTACCGTTCCTTGATCCTTGACCATTGCTATATCACTGCTTGAACCAACTTTTGCCCATTTCCTGACTGGATTTTGACTCTGCACCATACTTACTGATTGGTCATTGAACCTGGTCTGTTTCTGTGACTACGCTCCTGGTTCCTGATTCTGTACTGCATTGATTGATTGCATATTGACCTCGGCCTTTTCCATGACTACTCTTACTCTTTACCTGTTCTAGTTTCCTTGCCTGCCCAGAACCTTCACCTTAAGAGCTGTTGGCATCCGAGTAACAAAGGGCTTCTCCGAATGTGAAAGGTGGCTGTTATAGGCAGAAGCATGAGTTGTGACCAAAACCTTGGATTTTGTTCTAGTTTTCGGGATACCAAACATGACACAATATCATAATTGTCAAGTGCCTTTTGACCTACGTGCAGTCCAAAGTTTTCCAAGCCTTAAAAAAAATATGCATCCACATGGAATAAGACTGATTGCTGGATGCATACGGCTGACTAAAGTTTGATGGAACAGAAAAAAGTCATGTTTCTAAAGGCTTTTGCTATGGCTCCTATTTCCAGCCCATAACAAATGTTAATGCTAGACTGTACAATGATGTTCTTGACAACTCCAAGCTTCCTACTTTATGGCAACAATTTGGGGAATGTCCATTCCTGTTTTCTTGCATGATAATGTACCTTAAATGGTTTGCTAAGATGGGAGTAGAATAATTTAATTGAACACCTGAGGATAAACCGGAACCTCATATGTGAACCAGGCCTGAAACACAACATCCATGACCAACCTTACTAATGCTCTTGTAGCTGAATGGAAGCAAATCCCACCAATACTGTTCCAACATCTACTGGGAACCTTATCAGAAGAGGGGCTGTTATAGTAGCCAAGGGAGCAGTGACTTCATAGCAAAATAACTTGATAGATAGTTGATAGAAAGATAAATATATTGATAAATACTAGATAGATAGATGATATATAACTCATAAATAGATATATAGATGATATATACATGGATAGACAGGTATATAGATGATAGATGATGGATAGATTATGCATTCATAAACAAGTATTTTTTTCTGAAAAAATCTGGAATCAGTTGCAGACAGTGTAGAAATATTTCTATTAGAGTTACCTAAGGAGCAGCAATAATGCTGTAATAACATTTAGAGAAGGAATCTGTAGCAGTTTTGGGGGATTATACTCTCTTTTAGCAAAACAAGAGGTAAACAAATTAAGTTAAAATTGATTTTGACATGTGCAGCAATATGTACTAATAAATTGCAATACCAAGTACTGGCATAACAGGAATCTTCTTTAGCTTTGGGCAGATTTAGCTTTGATGCTACAGTATGTGTATTAGATGCTCTGTACTGTCAGACGTTGGCGTGCCACCACAAAGGGAACTACTGTACAAAATCAGGAAAAATGTTATAGGGAAAGCCTTATACAGGTACAGTATGGGATCTGTTATTCAGAAACCTGTTATCCAGAAAGCTCAGAATTATGGGAAGGCTGTCTCCCACAGACTCAATTTTATCCAAATAATCCAAATTTTTAACAATAAAAAAGTACCTTTTACTTGATCCAAACTAAGATATAATTAACCCTTATTGGAAGCAAAACCAGCCTATAGAGAAAAAGGGTGCCCCAAAATGCTCATGCAGAGAGTACTTTTGCCAGAATTTGGCTGGACTTTGCACCCCGTACCAGATAGAAAACAAGGTGCAGAGCTCATCGTCAGTGGGTGAGGGCCTGTATTGTCCTTATAGGGCCAAGAAAAAAGAGAGCCGATACCTTGTCTGCTACAAATAGGGGAATCCCAAACTTTATTCCATGGTACTCACACTGTGAAGTGTTGTGAGCACCATGGAATAAAGTTTGGGATTCCCCCGTTTGTAGCAGACAAGGTATCAGCTCACTTTTTTCTTGATTATATGTTACTGGGGAGTGGCTGGGCCAGTGCCTCTACCTAATCCCCTTAATTGGATTGTAATTTGTCCTTATAGGGCCCCATTTTGGCTTGTGTCCATTGCCACTCCCTAACTTGCATTTCTAAAGGAAGCGCAAAGTAGGGGACAGTTAGAGGGGTGAGTATGGCTATGTGATCCTTCCTCTCACCCCATTAGAACTGATTAAGTTGAAACAACCCATTTATCATAATCCTATTTAGCTACAAATACTCTCTGGGTAGGATATATGCAATAAGGCCACAGGCACAGAAACGGGAGAGTTGTCTTCAGGTTGTCCATATAGAGATAATTGCCCAAGACATCATAGGTTATCAAAGTTTAGAAGGAATGAAAACACAGATGGGGACATAGGTATTGCCCAACTTCCATCACCCATCGAAGGACCCAAGGTCAACAGACTTATTTCCTATAAATATTAGACCTGATTCACTTTTTATTCCTTGAACTTTTTTTTTTGCAACTTACTTACTTACTTGTCACCTGCAACTGAAAGTCCTGCTGAGTTATAGATGCTAAACTCATTCCACATGACATGTTCCGCTCACTTGTTCCTAGCTGGTGCATAACCTTGCTGAATCTGACAATCACAGAGATTCATTACTTATTGCACTGGCTCTTGCTTCATATAGAATATCACAAACTTGTCCATTCTCCTTCTTCCCCCTCCACCTGATGTTTTAAACAGCTGTTATGAGCACGGGGCAGATTTATCTTGTTCCAGAACCTGAGCTAAGATTTATTAAAATTGAATCTCCATGCTCCTGAGCTCGGAGTTTAACAAATCACAAATAAATGCAGTCTTGGCATTGCAGTCGATGCCATGTTTGTTTGTTTTTTTCTGGTGTTGTATAATGTAAATGTGCAGAAAATCTCCAAATGTAAGAATGGCATTTAATATAGGATAAATTATGGTCAATATACAACTTTTGGCATTAAAATGTGCTGTTGGTTTGGGTTTTGAGCGGTAGCATCATTTTGCTTTCTAGTACTGTTCATTGTTTTCAGAGAAATTCTAAAGGGGTTCCTCAGAGACATCAGGGATGTAGGCCTGGAGCATGCTGCTAGTCAAAAACAAAATAATATGGAGGTTGCACAAACACTGCAGATGGGACAACATTGGCTTTAAACTTAAAATTCCCAAATGGTCCATAAATGAGGCTGCTGTGTGGGGAATGATTTTGGTCTTTTGCTCTTCATACTGAAGCAGGAGTCTTCATACTCGGTTCAAGCTCCACTTTGTGGTTAAATATTTTATCAGACCCTCCCTTATCTCAGAAGAATGAAAATATTGTCTTAGCAGTCATCATGTTGTAGCTTTATGTAGCATCATGGACGTTGTCGTTGATTTATTAAGTCACAGCTTTTTAGGATCAGTCTCTTTGACACCAAAAATCCGAAAAATGTGCAAAAACATTTTGTGACTTTTTCAGGATTTATTATAAGATGATTTATTCGGAATATGAAAATACTCCAGCTGAAACCTGTGGAAAAAGTACAAATCAATGGATGATATCCCTTGGAAGATCTTTCTTTTATTCATGGTTTTAGAGGTTTAGAGTTTTTAAGATATTTTTGATGCTGGTTTTTGGGGGCGACAATGCGAAAGAGTTGCAACTTTTGTGCACCTTTTCCCATTCATGCTTTTCAGTTTGGATTTTTTAATAAATGTCATGACATTCGGGGGTTCTAGAGAAAGTGAGTTTAGTCATAGTTTGTAAAACCTCTAAAACCACATACATTTGATTATAAATAGGCCTTTAAATTTTGCTCTAAGGGGCCAATTTACCAACAATTGAATTAAGATTTTTTCCACGAATCTCTAAAAATGGTTTGTTTTCCTATTTTTGTTAAAACTGCGAAAACCACAGACACAAAACTTTTGTCAGGTATAGATTAATGAGGTACTATAGAAGTCAGTGGGCGTCGTGGTGATACTATTGCTAGGAATTGCCAGAAAAATTTAAATTTTTAGAGGTTTTAGATGTATTTGTACTTTTTTTGTCAGATATTTTAATAAATGTCATGACATTTGTGGCTTTACAGAAAGTGAGTTTTGTTGTGGTTTCAAAAACTTCAAACCACTAAAATTCAGCAATTAATAAATCGGTTTCTTCACTGTGTGAGTGAGGTTGGGGATCTCTTATAACATTGTCTTTGCATCCTATTTAAAATGTTGCCATAAAATTTTTAAAGGACAATGAAAGTCTAAAATAAAATAAAGCTGGAAAAACTTTATTTTGTATACTAAACATAAACATGAACTTACTGCACCACAAGTCTAATGAAACAAATGATTTATGCTTTCAAAGTTGGCCACAGGGGGCTGTCATCTTGTAACTTTGTTATACATCTTTGTTATACATTCACTTTACAGTGCTACGAAATCAGTTGGCGCCAGTGATGGCCGAATCTCCCGAGATTCGCTTCGTCGAAAAATTTGTGAATTTCCAGAGAAATTCGCAAATTGGCGAAAAATTCGCGAAACGAGTCGTGACTCGTTTTTCCGGTGAATTTTCACCAAGCGAAATTTTGCTGGCGTTTCGCGAATTTATTCGCCAGCGTCGAATCTCAGGAATTCGCCGTGAATTCGCCCCTGGCGAATAAATTCGCCCCTACACTAGTTGGCGCTATAGAAATACATGTTAATAACAATAATAATCTTTGCAAGACCAAGACTGTGCACATGCTCAGTGTGATCTGGGCTAAGCTTAGGGATCGTCATAAATGATCAAAATAGCACAAGTCAAATAATATCTGCCAGAAGCCGATACAGCAAGACTGATTAATAATCAGAATATACAGACTGCACTGGGTCCTGTGTTGTCATGTCATCTAATTTGGATTTTTATAGTTTTTCTATTGTTTAATACAAACTTTCTCCAACTGCAGAATCAGTGGCTGCAGCAAAATAATCCTCCAAATAGAATCCCAGTTTATCTGATTAAATCTGGCTCCATGATCGTTGTCCCTGCAGCTGGAGTTAGAAACAGTAAAGGGGATGTAAAGGCAAAAATAAAATCCAATATGAATCTTTACACAGTCACCAACTGCTCTACAAGAAAACAAAACTGCTGGAGTTCTGCAAGGCTGGGAAGTAAGGTCCCCCCCCCTCTGTTGTCCATCAGTATGATTGTTTCCCTGCACAGCAGTTACGGACTGTCTGACAATTCCTATCCACAGAAATCAATTAAGGAGTTAATATTTTTAAGGACAGTTTTTAGTGTTAGTATCACTAAAAATTCGAGCATAGGCAAGTGTACATATAGTTTATATATGTGAGTGTATAAATAGCTTTCTACACATACAGTATGTGCACTGGGGTTTGTTGGACTTTTGGTCCTTTTCAATCCAATGTAACTATATGGTAACGATGTAATCATGTAACTATACAGAACTTTTGCCTCCTCTGCCAATTGAAGCACTCCCACCCGAGGCGAGTTTCTACCATATATGGAATAATTTTGCATTTCCCTACTAATTTGCACTAGGGGTACATGTAGAGGAGGCCCAGAATGGTGTAATCGTAAGCTCCTGTAATGTATTTTTGCCCCACTGTCACCATGGCACCCTAATGAAATTATAAGATCTCAAAGGCAAGTGCTTATTGTGCCTGCACACAATTCTATAAACAGAAGTGAACACAGTAAAAAAAATGAAATAAAACTATAAATATACTATCGTTAGACACACCACTCGCATCCTCACACGGCATGCTTTGACGCCACTGAGCCGGGATCAGGTCATTAAGAGATTTACTGCTGCATATATTTTATCCGCTCCTAAAGCTTAGCAGGTATGAAACATGACACGTAACCCAGAGACCTGGCTTTAATGCCCCTCGGAGTGCGATTGGCACGACTTGTACTAGATCTTGATGTATTCCTAGTGACAGAGGAAAGCACACACATTTATGAAATGATACCAACTTCCTCGGTGACAAGTGATTTCAGTGAGTTCTTATTTTGACGGGAAAGGTTATTTTAAAAGAAAGAAAAAAGAAGCAGAAGTCACGTTTAGGATGTTCCGCTGCTCTGATAGGCTTTAAGCTCCAATGTTCTATTGTCATTATTAACCAGTGTCGGACTGGGATGCCAAGGGCCCACCAGAAAATCTTAGACCAGGGGCCCACCAGAAAACCTTAAACCAGGGCCCCACCAGAAAAACTAAGACCAGGGGCCCAACTTTCCAAACTATTTTCCTTCTCTCCTCACTTAACCTCTTCATTCTCCTATTCTTTTAGATCTACTTACAATACTCTATTATTCCATTATCAAGCCTCTTTTTCCACATAAAGAAATAGGGAATGAACATGAAATAGGCCAAATTGTTAGAAGCAAGAGGGCTCACTGACACCTGGGCCCACTGGGAGTTTTCCTGGTATCCCTTTGGGCCAGTCCAACACTGCTATTAACTACAAGTTGGTTGACCATTGAGAATATTACAAAGCTTTGATTGGCTTCAGGTTGCTCAATCCCTTGCACGTTGTATTTATTTTATTTATTCTTGTAAACATACTTGTTGCTTTCACTTCACAGTTGGCTCCACAAGGACATGTGCCAACTAGATTTATACAATAGCGATTTAGTCCCCATGCAAAGGAACTAAAAACACTTTATGGTAGTCACATATTTAATAAAATGTCATAGCATGTATGCAAATCCCTCTACTAGGAAACTTCTCTTAATTTAAGGTTGCCAAATGTTGCCAAATGAGCGGATCTCTCCCTGATATGCCCACCTTAAAGTGGGTGATATTGGGCTGATCCGATCGTGGGCCCTAGAGCCCACCGATCAGATCAGAAAGAAGTGTCAACGGGCGGTCGGATCGCGGGACCACATCAACGAACAGATGTTATCGAAATTACAGAAAGACCACTTATCCAGAAACCCAAGCATTCTAGATAACAGGTCCCATACCTGTAATAGGGTACACTTTCCCATTCTAGATAACAGGTCCCAACACTTCCCATGTATTCTTGCATAATTTTCAATGAAAAAGTCAGAAATGTAGAGTTAGGCTTCTAAAGGTCTTCTAAAGTTATGGAGAAGAAGTCTAGTTGTTCTTCAGGGTCAAAGAGGGTCTATGTGTTTTGAGTTCATGGAATCGGGTTAGAGTCAAGGCTGACCTTCTAAATCTTGCTGTGTACCCAGTGATATTCTTTCTAAATAGTGTTTGAGTTTTGTTAAAGGATATCCAAAAAAAGGAATCCGATAAACGAGGGCAGCCAAACTCTGGGGGAACTGGGCTAATAAAGCTAATCATTGACTTTTTAAAAAATATATTGGCAGCCTGTTTAATGTACTGAATTAGTTTTACTCTGCAATCGTTATTGCTGTTTCTTTTGCTGTTTGTTTATTTTCCACAGCAAACACCTAACCTTCATTGTGCCCCATTCGGTGGGAGAGTGCTGCAAAAGACTGACTTTTACAGAGATAGGATTTGAAGACCTTCACTGAACCTTGTTTGTAAATGCTCTTAGACATGATATGAATTATTGAAAAAAAAGAGCTCAGTCGGAGGAACAGTGGAGAAATAAGAATGATATAAGCACTACATCAGAAGAAATCTGAATCTAACCCCCTATAGGCAAACATTTTGCTTGTTGTTATGGAGGAGATCTTTTGCAGGGAAGGTAATTGCTCAGCTCTGATCAGGAAAACGGAAGCGTGTTGGTTTTTTTTAAACTTAAGAATATGTTTCCACAGCTTTGATGTACTGTGCTATTTTTAGATAGGAGATACTGTATGAACTGTGCTTATTTTAACCCACAATTCTATAGTTACATATTTGTAGCATTAAAATACTTGACATCTCCTTTCTTACAAGCTGCTAATAAAATGGCATCTCTATCGCGATAATTTAGGAGGTGTAGGATAAATGGTCGAGGTGTAGCCCCGGGTACTTGCCTTGTGGGGATTCTCTGGGCCTGTTCCACCGTATAAGCCATTGAGAAACTTATGGGTGCGAGCAGTTCCTTTAGCATCTTCTGCGCTTTGGGTGAGCAGCTTAACTTGGCACTGCAGGTCTGCTATTGCCAGCTGCTGCTGGTGTAAATAGTCCTTACTTATATGATGCTTCATTTCTATCAGTCGGCCCCTGATCTTTTCTATATCAGCCCGGAAAAGTGAAATCTCAGTCTGTATCTCAATTGGGAGTGTAACGTACTAGTTATGGTGGCCATACACGAAGAGATCCGCTCGTTTGGAGATGTTGCCAAACGAGCGGATCTCTCCCAGATATGCCCACCTTGAGGTGGGCGATATCGGGCTGATCCGATCGTGGGCCCTAGGGCCCAACGTTCGGATCAGTACGGGCGGTCGGATCGCGGGATCGCGTCAACGAACAGATGCGGCCGCGATCCGACGGGATTTTTAATCCTGCCCGATCGACATCTGGCCGACTTTCGGCCAGATATCGATCGGGAAAGCCCGTCGGAGGGCCCCCCACACGGGCAGATAAGCTGCCGACACAGTCTGTCGGCAGCTTTTATCTGCCCGTGTATGGCCACCTTTAGTTGAATCCTTAGAGGAAATGGATACTCACAGGGCACCCCTGAGAATTATATACATGTGAAATGCATTAGGAATCATTTAAATACTCACATCCCACAAGTGAGGGTGAAAAATGACACAATTGACACAATGCTCATATTGACAATTCTGTGCTTTCATATGGATGTCAGTGCTTTTGATGAATGGTGCATACCTGATACTACTGATGCTGGGGAATCCTAGTGCCACCAACAGCCTCAACCTGGAGGTAGCTCCAGGGTTCCCTCAGTAGGCTGCATCAATAGAAATGTCCAGTGAATTGGATGCACATTATTATACATCTGCTCTATATGAGAAATCAACTAAGGCCCTGGTTCACTACTTTAGAGACTTTGAGTTTTTGAGTAGGCTTGACTTGCTCACCTGTTGTTAATCTGACAAGAGTTAGTTATCAGTTTGTCTATAAACCCCAGCACTGAACTTATTTAATGCCTGTTATAGTTTTACCTTGATTCTTTTTAGGGGCTCTGATTTCTGCTATTTCTGTGTCCATGGTCCTATCAAGTTGGTCTAAAAACTCTACTGTTCTGACCGTGCCTGCTTGACTACATCCTGCAATGTCCTTTCCTATGTTTGGCTACCTTTCCTGCCCCGGTGAGCAGCAGTGCAACTACAGATGAAGCAGACCCAGTGGTTTTTTGGGGGGGCAGAACATGGGGTCTTCCTTCTTTGTAATTCTAATGAATTCCTAAAGCTGTGGTATACCTGTGAGATGGATGCATGCAGATGGGAGAGTGGGCCAGAAGGTGGGTATGAATTGTTTTTTGCTGGGGCCCAGTGCACACTAGGTAGCCACTTCGAGTGGGTGTGACTGGATTCTCATGCATTTAATCCTGGTGGCACCCAAGTAGCTGAGGACAAGTTCCAAAGTCTTTGGCACACCTAGACAGGACTAGATATTCCCCTAGAGTTTGGGTTTGCCTTACTTGAAAGTGCCACTCAGGGCACCTGCAATTAGACTACAATTGTAGGAAAAAGTTCTACATTAAGGGTAAAAAAAAACGCTAATTTGTCCCCATTGCACCCCTTTTAGTAGCAGTTACCCATAACCTGGATCCTATTGCTCCATGAGTGGACTCCCAGACCTTTAAACCATTTGTGAGCTTCCGATAGTGAAACCCATAGCCATGGCACAGTTTTTAGCACAGAAAAGAATACTGACACTCACTGTCAGTTCCCCAAAAATTTTTCCCATGAGCCACATTCAAATGTAAAAGAAAGTTGGAGAGCAACACAAGCATGCAAAAACTTCCTGGGGTGCCAAATATGTGTTTTAATTGGCTATTTGGTAGCATAGTAGGACTGGCAGCCTATAGGAGGCTCTGTTTGGCAGCACTCCTGGTTTTATGCAACCAAAACTTGCCTCCAAGCCTGGAATACAAAAATAAGCACCTGCTTTGAGGCCACTGGATGCAACATCCAATTGTAAAGAGAATTGGGGAACAAAAGTGTCATGAAATGCTAAATAAGGGCTGTGATTGACTATTTGGTAGCACCTATGTGGACTGGGAACCTACAGGGGGATCTGTTTGGCAGTACACCTGGTTTTATGCAACCAAAACTTGCCTCCAAGCCTGGAATACAAAAATAAGCACCTGCTTTGAGGCCACTGGATGCAACATCCAATTGTAAAGAGGATTGGGGAACAAAAGTGTCATGAAATGCTAAATAAGGGCTGTGATTGACTATTTGGTAGCACCTATGTGGACTGGGAACCTACAGGGGGATCTGTTTGGCATTACACCTGGTTTTATGCAACCAAAATTTGCCTCCAAACCTGGAATTCAAAAATAAGCACCTAATTTGAGGCCACTGGAAGCAACATCCAATTGTAAAGAGTTAGACAAGCATGATAAAAGTGTGAAGACTCACCCTGGTGGTCTAGCGGTGGCGCAGCGGGGACGCCCGCCGCACCATCCTTCTCCTTCGCCGGCTCCTTAGTGCGCGCGCGGCGCACTTCCGGGTTGCTTAAAGGCGCAGCGCGCTGACGTGATGACGTCAGCGCGCAATGGAGCCAAATTCAAATGCTTAAAAGGAGGATTCAGGTTGCAGCTTGTTGCCCGTGATTTTTTTTTTTGTTCCTGGTGCCTTGTTCTTGTGCTGTATAGCTTCTGACCTGTCTGATACCTGTGTTTGACCCTGCCTGGCTGTTTTTGACTACTCTGATCTCTGGAACCTGACCCTTGCCTGAAACTGACCTTGAATTGCTTAACCCTCCTGCTTGACTTCCTGGTTTGACCCCTGCCTGTTATTGACTCCGATTCTGCCTTCTCCCATCTATTGATTACCCGGATTTGACCCTTGCCTGCCTGACGAAACCTAGTTATCCGCCTGCCTCAACCCAGCCTGTCTGACTACGCCTTTGCCTTATCCATTTGTACTGTGATCTTCGGCCTAACTGACTTTATATACAGTCGTGCCCCATTGCTGGCCAAAACTCCTGCCTTGCACCTCTCGTTTAAGTCCAGGTGGCATCTGAGTAGCTGAGGGCTCCTCCCGAAGCCAAAGGCGGCCACACTACTGGTGAAGCACGAGCCTAGACCAGGGTGCTTGGTACTTGTTTTGGTATTTGGGTGCCGACCGTGACAAAAAGTCCCTGGGTAGTGCCACATAAGGGCTGTGATTGGCTATTTCGTAGTCCCTATAAGGACTGGCAGCCTACAGGAGGCTCTGTTTGGCAGTACACAACGTTTTATGCAAACAAAACTTGCCTCTAAGCCTGTAATTAAAAAATAAGCACCTGCTTTGAGGCCATCGGGAGTAACATCCAAGGGGTTGGTGAGTAACATATTGCTTATGAGCCACTGGTTTGGGATCACTGCTGAAGTTATGAGGGAATGCTGGAATGGAAAATGTTATTTGTTATCTGTAGTGCATTGCCAAATAATTAGTGATGGGCGAATCTACCCAGTTCCGCTTCGCCGAAAAATTGGCGAAAAAATTTGTTGGCGAATTTTCACCGGTGTTTCGTGAATTTATTCGCCAGCGGCGAATCAAGGGAATTCGCAGCGAATTCGCCCCTGGCGAATAAATTCGCCCATCACTACAAATAATATATTTGCATGAAAAATTCTAAGATATATTCCTAAGTTTGTTTCCAGTCTCTGCCCATCTGTTGTCCAGCGCCAATTCCCAGCAGCTCCCTAACATCTGAAAGAAGGAAATACGTCGTAGACAATAAAAATAAGATCATTTGCCACTTTTTCAGCAATGTGTGTTTCCCCCCAGAACTGCGCGCTAAACTTTATATATGTTACATTGTTGCCAGAAAAATAAAATACTACGCTGTCTAATTCAGAAATGACTGTATTTAAGCCAAAAAAGGGAAAGGGAGGGGAAAGGAGCTTATTAAGAGCTGTATATAGGGGCTGGTGATGTAGCCATAGAGCAGGACTCAGCTATTTTTGCAAAATTACCAAGTACTGCAGCTGTGCAATGATCCCGAAATGTCCCAGTAGGATAGTAGAAAGTCATATATTTTTTACTGCTTCATGTTTCTAATGATTTCTTGGCATTATCCAGTCTGAACAACTTCCAAGTAAACTTATGTAACAGGACTGCCAGCCAAAGCTCTTTTAGAAATCAAAATGAGTCAAGAAGTGCTATGAAAAAAGAAAAGCTACGCAGAAATGCAAGCCGAAAATCTGACATTGCAGATAAGGAACATTGATATTCCCAAGTCTATTAAAGAGGCGAAAGTTCAGAAGTTTGGGGGGTGCAGTCACAGAGAGTTGATAAAAGGCACAGTAGCATATTAATAATTAAAGGAAAACTAAACCCCTCCTACAACTAGGAAGGTGCTGTCTCTTCAATTAGTGCTGAGCACCATAATAATTTACAGAATTTAATTAAAGGGCAAGGAAAGGCAAAGAAATAAAATCCCATTTTTACTTTCTTTAATGAAAAAGAAATCTATCTCCAATATACTTTCATTTTAAAATGTGTATCGTTTTTATAAGAAACCTGACTGTATGTAGTGAAATGTTCCCTTCATTTAGTGCTTCTGGTAGGGAAACAATCACTTATGAACAGCAGGGGGAGCCCCTGCCTTACTTACCAGCCATGCAGAACTCAAGCGGCTTTGTTTTTTTATCATTTATGACGATCCCTAAGCAGCACAGACCATACTGAGCATATGCAGTGCCAGTGTCAGACAAAGATGTATAACAAAGTTACAAGATGACAGCCCCCTGTGGCCAACTTTGAAAGCATAAATCATTTGTTTGATTAGGCTTGTGGTGCAGTAAATTCATGTTTATGTTTAGTATACAAAATACTGAATTTCTACCCTTATTCTATTTTACATTTTCCTTGCCCTTTAAGTTCTATAGACACCTCCAAATGCTGAGATGTGTGTGTTGGGCTCAAAAGATTTACTGTTCTGGGGTTAAGCAACCTCACCCCCAGTTTTGAGTTTCAAGCTCCGCCCCACACTTCACAAGGTAATAGACTAAAGAAGAACTCTCATATTAGAATTATGTCTGAATAGTTACCATTCTTTCCGGAACTGTAATGGCTTTGATTTAACTTAACATTAACTTTGCAGGTTGATTCTGGCATGATTTTTATAGTGTATTTTTTATTTCTAAAAAAATAGCATATGAAGTTTTATTCCTGAACCAGCAAAAGTATTTTTTTTTAAGTTGTAATATGGATGTGTAGGCAGCTATCTCAGTGCTTTGTGCCTGCTGATGAGCTTCCAGAAAGAACGATCACTTCAGAATGGAACTGCTTTTAGATAAGAAATAGTTTTTCCTACTAAATGTAACTGAAGGAGTTGTGATTTGGGTTAGCCAGACTTGGATTTTTACTATTGAATTACTGTTCTCATATCCACCACTAGGCAGGCAAGATAGCAATGCAGAGAACTGTTATTTTGCTATGTTCATATTGTTCTGTTGATATCTACAAACTTGCAGCGCAAACTAAAGTTTATCAGAGCACGTCACATGGGTGGTGGCACCTGGGAAACTAAAAACATGTCTAGTCAAATTTCAAAATTAAATATTAAAAAAAATCTATTTCCTTTTTTGAAAAAAGGACTTCACTGTATGATTCTGCCAGAGCAGCACTATTAACTGATATGTTTTGTAAAAAAACATGTATTCATGCAACAGAATCCCTATAAATTACTTGAATGAATTGCTGTGCCACATTTCTCTATATATTTCATTTTAAGAGAGTTAAACCTGCTATGATAAGAAGGTCAAATTAGCACTGTTAATATTATTGATGCAGTTTATGATTTCATCAGATTTAGTGCCAGGATAACGACCTATCAAACCTCTAGCTTTGAAATATTTGCAACATCAAAATTTGTTCCAGTATTGTGCAAGTTGTATCTTGTTTTGGAAGGTGAGGATGTATAGAACCTGGGCTTGAATTAAAAGTTACATAGGGTTAAGTTATCAAAAATACTTGATTTATGTGGCAAAACGTTGCAGGAGAGAAATATCACAGAGCATTTCCTTCATTTTTACTTTCTCAAGTGTGAAAGCACCTGATTGACTTTAAAGGGCAAGGAAAGGCAAAGAAATAAAATCCCATTTTTACTTTCTTTAATGAAAAAGAAATCTATCTCCAATATACTTTAATTTTAAAACATGTACCATTTTTATAAGAAAACTGACTGTATGCAGTGAAATTCTCCCTTCATTTAGTGCTTCTGGCAGGGAAACAATCACTTATGAACAGCAGGGGGAGCCCCTACCTTACTTACCAGCCATGCAGAACTCAAGCAGACCATACTGAGCATGTGCAGTGCCAGTGTCAGACAAAGATGTATAACAAAGTTACAAGATGACAGCCCCCTGTGGCCAACTTTGAAAGCATAAATCATTTGTTTGATTAGGCTTGTGGTGCAGTAAGTTCATGTTTATGTTTAGTATACAAAATTCAGCAATTCTAGCCTTATTCTATTTTACACTTTCCTTGTCCTTTAATGTTAAAGCAAGCTAAGGATTTTTGACAACTCATGAGAATTTGGGATTAAGTTGATGATGGCTGGATTTCAACAGGTTTGAGCCAGCAAATCTATTAGTCTACAAATTAACAGCAAGAAAAAATTATACATTAAAAAAGACTATTTGATCTACAAGAATAAAAATGTTTTTTAAGTGCTTTGTAGTATTTGTGGTCTATGTTCTGACACACTCTTGATTGGGCTACTATAGTTAGGACATTTGAGTGTTTTTGGCTGGTGGTGACAGGCATCTTTCATTCATTTGAATAATTGGTAATCTATAAGACTATGCACTGTAAAAACCTGATGCGTTTCAGGCTCTTGCATCCTTGCTAATCCATATGCCATGTTAGGCATAGGCCACATCTAGTGTATGATTAAGAGTGCGAGAGCTAAAAATGTGTCAAGTTTTTGATCCTCTTGCCCGTTAAAGTAGAACCAATAAAGACTATTAATTTATATTACTTTTACATTTTACTATTTTATTTGGATTATGTGCTGTTATGTAAACTTTGAGCCGTGCATTTCAAGTGGCTGTTAAATTAACTTTTAGTATGATGAAGAGAGTGATATTCTGAGACAATAAAAATAAATAACGAAGAACAATTGAAAAGTTGCTTAGAATTTTCCATTCTATAACATAGTGAAATTTAACTGGAAGGTGAACCACCCTTTAAGGATTTGGAATGCCTAAGGACTGTGCAGCTTCTCCAACAAATATGGTGAGATGGGAGTAGCTAATTGTTTGCATTTGTCTGTTTCCCTATACAGAAACAAGCTATGACTGCAAGAAAATACAAAAAATACATTTCCTTTTGAATTAGAACCATACTTTAATATTTTTAACAAATCATAATTTTTCAGCACTGAGGGTCCTATTTATCAAAAATTGTGTTCAAAAGTCTTGGTTGTGACTCCACACAGAATTTCAGAAAGTCAGTAAGGTAATCTTGTGTAATTTAACAAATAAATGGTTAAAAAA
>CM044431.1:226018518-226040856 GCA_024363595.1 Xenopus borealis | reverse complement strand
CTGAAAATTTGAAAATTCTAATTGCGAAGTACTGGCCCTTCAATAAAATTCAAATTTGACTATTCGCCACCTTAAAGCTGCTGGATTGCCATTGCAGCCTATGGGGGACCTCCTGGAAGCTTTCCTGTAAATTTTTCTAAGTCCTGGAAAATCTAAAAAAATTTTTTTTAAATTGTTCGAATCGTTCGATTTTAATTTGATTGATTGAAAATGACCTCCAAGAAAATACAATGGTTGAATTTCAAATTTTTTCAAGTTCGAAATTCGACCAATAGTAAATCTGTCCCTTAAAGCATGAAGATCTAAATACATGAAAGATCCATTATCCGGAAAACTCCACATCCCAAGTATTCTGGATAACAGGTCTCATACCTGTATTGTGAAATAAAATACTATGGATTTAGTGAAAGCAAGAGTGGTTTCCCATGCATTAAGCACTTCCACCATACGTATTACCACAGTAAGGTCCTTGTGCCAGATTAGATCCCCTGGCATAGAGCTTCCTTGTACCTTCCTAAATCATGGGTATGTGTCTGGGATGCCCAGATCCACTTCTGTCTGGATGTTGGATGAACCCAAGTGTGGTAGGCTTCAGGGCCTGCCCAAACTTCTGGGGTGGGGTGCTTGCAGATCTACCCTATTCTGTATTCCAAAGGAGCAGAACCATATCTAATATCTATGTGGTTAGTTCGCTGTTGACTTGAGCACTAGTTTAGTAAATGGCCTGCCCAAGATAATTTGGATACAGAGAGTGAAAAGGACAACATGTCGTGTGACAAGGGCTTTTTAGTAGTGATGGACGAATTTATTCGCCAGGGGCGAATTCGCGGCAAATTCCCGCGATTCGCCGCTGGCGAATAAATTCGCGAATTGCCAGCGAAATTTCGCTTTGCGAAAATTTGCCAGAACAACGAGTCGCGCATGCGCCGGAAACGCCGCGACGCGCGTCGGAAACAACAAAACGCGCCAAAGTTGACGCGGCGTGCCAAAAGCGGTTCGCGAATTTTTCGCCAATTTTTTGGCGAAGCGAATCTCGGGAGATTCGCACATCAATACTTTTTAGGATTAACAATAGGAATGGCCAAAAATTGAAGAGGTGCTGCCACTCCTCCTGACTTATCAGTGGAATATTTATTGACCAAAATGGTGCATCATTAAATGAAACATTAAAACTGCCTGATTCCCAAATTAACCCAAATTCATAGTTGAAGGATACTGCTCATAGGACCTGTATTTTTCCAAAATGTTTTCTCAAACCCCAGTCTTAGATTGATTTTTCCAACCTTTTTTTCTCGATCACAAGTATATCTAAGAAAATACTTGAAAAAAAAAATGTCCATTCAAAAATAATGTTGAATGTTGAAAATACACCTCTATATAAACTTCTATATTAGATTTTATTTGCTAGATATTTCCATTCCACTTTTATTTTGGAAATATTTCATTCTATATATTTAAATTTTATTGATTATGCTTTGGGGGATAAAACTCAAGAATCTGAGTTTGGAAAACCTGAATTCCAAAAATTGAATTTTAATAAATTTCCTCCTCCAGAGATCTTCTTTCATTCTGAAGCAGCCTTTGAAGCTGGATGTTCCATTTAAATGCAACTATGTTGTAGCACATTTAATGTTTATTATTTGCTTTTAAGTGGAAATAATGTTCACGCTTTCAAAATTCAAAGATTTTGCTTACAGCGCAGCATTGTTGAAGTCTAAACTGGTCACATTGATTTGCATCTTGCTTTTTGCTGTTTGCTAATATTACAGAAGCATTGTCATGAAAATAAACTCCTTCCTTACAGCCAGTGAATGTCCTACAGAGCTGACCTAAATGAATTCCAGGTTGTCAGTTCTTTTTGGTTGCAGTCTCCTGCAGTGCTAGGAGCGTTGCTAAATCGGCCTTTTGGAATCAACTCTAGAGGGGTGACTTGTGAAAAAACAGTATAGTAATTTTCTGTATCCTATTTTTGCTAGACTTCCATTTTTTTGTCATGCTTGAGTTGATTTTTGCTTGTGTTTTAATAATGTTCCTCGTGTTGTTATTCTTACTTTTGACTAGGTCCTAAAAACTTATCCTAGCAATTCAGAATGTAACAAGAAATGTATAATATAAATAAAATATGGAGCTGTTTCACTTTTAAACCAGATTTTCTTCCCAGAATACCCCCTTCTTTGCATAAAAATGAGGATGGACATTTCACTCAAGATGCTTTTCAATTCCCATACAACCCAGTTTATGGAGTGTAGCATACAGGTTATTCCATGAAAAACTTAGGATCACCTATGCTTTGCATAGAAACCCAGGATCACCTATGCTTTGCATACAAATGATGAGACCGTCTTCTCGCTTTAAATGTTTTTCAGTGGCTACACATTTAACCACCTTTAACACTTTAACTTAACTTTCTGTATTGAGCTCCACTAAGTACTGAATTTGTACCAAAAAAAATAGAAAATACGTGAACAAAGGAGTTGCATCATTGCAAAAGGAAGTGTGCCTATGGCCTAGGGGTAGGATGTGTTCCAATTCCAATGGCTATTTCTCTTTGTACACCCCAAGCGGTGCCTCATGAGCAACACATTTCTCACCAACCCTTTGAATGTTTCTCCCAGCAAGTGCTTATTTTTGATTTCTTGGCTTGGAGGCAAGTTTTGATTGTATGAAAACCAGGTGCACTGCCAAACAAAGACTCATGTAGACTGACAGTCCAAATAGAGGCTACAAAACTGCCAATGACAGCCCTTTTTGGTGCCCCATGGAACTATTTTCATGTTTTTGTTTCTCCTCAACTCTTGGCCAGAGAGACTGAGGTTGGAGGCCTCAATTTAGCCCTAGGGTAACTAAAGCCTTTATGAAGTTTGGGATAATGGACTCCATGAATGAGGTAAAGTGTGTCAACTTGTAAGTAGGGACTCAGTGGAGAATCCTTGAAGGATTATGGTATATTGTAGCAGATACATGTTGTGTGAGTAATACCCACTGAGGGTATTCATGAGCATTATAATGAGCCTAGAGAACCTTATTCTATGCCAGGTGTCCCCAAACTTTTTTACTCATGAGCTACATTTATTTGTAAAAAAAAAAAGAGTTGGGGAGCAACTCAAGCATGAAATAAGTTCATGGGGGTGCCAAATAAAGGCTGTGATTTAGTAGCCCCTATGTGGATAGGCAATCTAAAGGAGGCTCTGTTTGACAGTACATTTGGTTTTATGCAACCAAAACTTGCTTTTAAGCCTGGAATTCAAAAATAAGCACCTGCTTTGAGGCCACTGGGAGCAATAGGCAAGAGGTTGCTGAACAACATGATTGCTCATGGGCCACTGGTTGGGATCACTTCACTATGCACTACGTATGCCCAAAAATTTGTAGCACTGCATACAGTTGAAAATATTTGAAAGTCATGTAATGTCATGCGCAACTGTACATGAATATTTTAGTAACTTTAAGCTATGAATATAATTCAGTGGGATATCTTTAAGAAATCTTTGGCTTGTGGAATCCAAAATTCAGGTCAAATATACTTGTGCATGTCTACGGCAGAGTTTGTTAATATATGGATAAAAACATGTTTAAGTGGTTTTGTTTAAGGGCAGCTACAATTGCTAATGTATTCATTAGGAAAACATTATGTTCTAATGCATAGTTGGTTTCTTTGTTATTTTTTTCATTTAAAACCTTCTTCATCAACTATAATAAATAATAAAAACAAAAAAAATCAATGTGACAACTGTTTGACAATTATTTGAGTAAAACTCTGAACTTGATGGATAACTTCAATTACATTTCAATCTATGTGTATGTGTTACTATTGAGAAACTCGTTGGAAACTGTGGCTGATAAAGGTGGCTATTTAAAACAATTCATTCCTTTTAAGTCAAGTCCTTGATTGCCTCCGCCCCCCATTATCCAGTTGTGGAATGAAGGTAATGAACAAAGTAAAATGAATAATTACAGACGCTAAATCTTTTGTCCCTTTACACTGATGATCCTTCTAAGAACATTTGTCACCATCGTACTTATAGTGTAGCACAAGTATGTTAAAGAAAGTCAGAACTTGATCAGTAATTAGCAGGGTGAAGAAAAAGATTCTATTGTACTCACCAACCTTCCATATATTTAGGAAACGTTTCTATAGAACTATATTAGAATAATGATTTGGAGAATGCTGAAAGGTGCCCAAAAGGCTGTGATTATTTTATGGAAAAAAATACAATAAAATAGACCCCTTGTTGATAAAACTCTTTATTACACCATGTGAAGTAGGCTAGATGGCAGACTGAAATTGTACCTGTCATATTATGTCCTATTATGTATTTGTTTGGAACTCTCTAGATGAAAAAAGTAAATGATTATCCATTCAAAAACATCATTTTTTCTCTAAAGCAGAAGGTGAAGGCATGTGTAAAAAAATGCATGCCAGTTCTGTTCTTTAGTATTGACATTGTTCAATGAGAAGACACTAGTGCTGCAATGTAGGCTTAGAACACTGAACAGTCTGGAAAATGAGATACAGGTATGGGACCTGTTATGCAGAATGAAAAAACATGGACAAATAAACTGAACAGTTAATTGCACTCAAGTGCATTGCACCCTAGGTACTGCCATTGGCTAAAGGATATGGTCTTCTTCCTATAACACCGAGTGTTTTCCAGATAATGGAACTGTCCTTAATTTGGATTACGATACCTGAAGTCTACTAGAAAATCCTGTAAACATTAAATAAACCCAATAGGCTGGTTTTATTTCCAGTAAGGATTAATTATATTTTAGTTGGGATCAAGTACAAGATACTGTTTTATTATTACAGAGAAAAAAGAAATCATATATAAAAATTTGGATTATTTGGATAAAATGGAGTCTATGGGAGATGGCCGTAATTCAGAACTTTCATCAAAACAGATTCCATACCTGTGTATGAAATATGGTATTTTATGTAGTAATCTTAAAAGATTAAGTTTACTTGTTTTTAGGGTTTGAAGTTTGTATACCATTTGTCATTATCATCCTAGCAACAGTAGATACAAAATTTGTATGTTCTTAAAAAAAGTTACAGTGAAACCTCAATTTCATATCCTCTGGTTTTCCCTCATATTGTAATTTTTTTTTGTGGTCCCAACGATATACAGTATTATGCATAATAATGTCCCTGATTTTAAAGTTTCCCGGATCTTACACCATTTTTTTCTGATCCCCTGAAAAATATAAATAATTCGGGTTCTATCGTTATATGCAAAGACATGGACACTGAACAGTTCATTGAACCCTAGGTACTGCCCTTGGATAACAACTGCTCCATTTAGATGAGTTTTAGAGCCTTTGGGATGACCACTTTGACCAACAAATAATCAAGGATCGTAAGGCTCTAGGTCAAAATATAATCACATGAAAGTTGAGATCAATTGACATGACTGGTAAAAGGGTAAATAAGCCAAGAGCCCAGATCAAACACTGCAATTTATTGTTCAAAAAATTTAAGAAAGAAGAAAGAAAGAAAAACAACAGCAAACGAGTGAATCTCCCTGTGTATGGTCAATTTTAAATATTCAGTTGAACAAAATCTTTAAAAGATAGGTGATGTTAAAGGGATACTGTCATGGGAAAACATGTTTAAGAATGTTCAAAACGCATCAGTTCATAGTCCTACTCCAGCAGACTTCTGCACTTAAATCCATTCCTCAAAAGAGAAAACAGATGTTTTTTTTTATTTAATTTTGAAATCTGACACAGGGCTAGACATATTGTCAGTTTCCCAGGATCCCCCAGTCATGTGACTTCTGCCAGAACTTTAGGATGAAACTGCTTTCTGGCAGGCTGTTATTTCTCCTACTCAATGTAACTGAATGTGTCTCTTCGGAATTGGCTTTGTAGTTCTTACCAGGGAGCTGTTATCTTCCCATTGTTCTGCTGTTAGGCTGCTGGGGGAAAAGGACGAGGTGATATCACTCCAACTTGCAGTACAGCAGTAAAGAGTGACTGAAGTTTATTAGAGCACAGGTCACATGGCTGGGGGCACCTGGGAAGGTAGCAATATGTTTAGCTCCATGTCAGATTTCAAAATGAAATATGAAAAAATGGATTTCAGTGCAGAATTCTGCCATAGCAATACTATTAATTGATGTACTTTGAAAAAAAAATGTTTCCCTTGACGGTATCCTTGTAAAGCTTTGTACAACTGAACATAAGCATTATTTGTACACAGCTGATGCAAGTTTTTTATTTTTCTCAGATATAACAATGCAAATGAGGACTGTGATTTTGGTTCAGTATTTGGTTGAATCTAATATATGTAATCAGCATCGGACTGGGGGGTTCAGGCCCATCAGGGCTTCCATGCAGGCCAAACCTGCACTGTACATTCCATTGTGCCAGTTAAACCAGTTCTAGAAGGGCAACAGTATAGGTACAAAGCTATGCCGGTTCTTTACATTCCTTTCTGACTGGCCCAGAAGTTTTAGAGGAGCACAACCCTACCTCTGTATAGTCTATTTGCCAGGCAAAGCAGTTGTTGAGAAGCTCTGCACATTCCGATAATGCATGAAAACCGTAGTTACCAAGTGGTTATGAAAGTCTAGAGAGATCCTTCTATATCTGCCCTGTATTACAGTTGAGAAGGGAGGAATACAGCTCCCGTGATGAGAAGAATAATCACTGTGTGCAGAAATGGAATTCTAACAGCACGTACAATAAGGCTACAAGCCAAGGAAGAAAGAGACAGCTGATCTGTGGGTGAGTGTTTGGGAAATAGAACTAAATATAATTACAGCCAGCCTGTGGTATAGTCAGCTCAGCACTGTCTCTATGTGCTTATTGGAATATAATTGATTTTCACTGAATTATGGCAATTTAACACCTACGGTAACAGTATGTGCAGGGGATGTGTTTACAAAATGTGATGTAGCGCTTGTTTTACCTTTGATAAAAAACAAAGATACCTCTATAAATGGAGCCATACAACTGTTGACTGTTACATGGTATGAAAATATATTCTAGGGTTGCCAAGAGGATGTTTTAAGAATTTGTATATTTGTTTTTATGCTCAGGGTTGACTAAGGTAAAAATACATTGGTATTATAGAGAGAAGAGCACATACAGAAACCAAATCACTATACAGTTATGGGACCTTTTATCCAGAATGCTCAGGAGCTATGGTTTTCCGGATAATGGGTCTTTCCGTAATTAGGATCTTCATACCTTAAGTCTATTAAACATTAAATAAACCCAAATAGGCTGGTTTTGCTTCCAATAAGGATTAATTATATCTTAGTTGGGCTCAAGTACAAGCTACTGTTTTATTATTACACAGAAAAAGGAAATTCTTTTAAAAAATTTGGATAAATGGAGTCTATGGGCGAAAGATGTAATTTGGAGCTTTCTAGATAACGGGATTCTGGATAACAGATGCCATACCTCTATAGGATTCAGATGGATTCATTCTTTCACCCAGCACTGATGGAACAATGGGTTACCAGCACCAGCAAGCTGTGGTCGATCCCTAATGGACTGGTTAGGCATCTTTATGAACGCAACTTGGGTGTTAGGCATCAAACATTATTCATTTAAAAAGACATCTGTGTAATCCAGCTGTATCCATCAGGGATAAGAAGAAACAGCTCTAAGCTTTTCATCTACAGTACCATTTATTTAGATATATTTATCACAGGCTTTTAATAAAAATCATTAGAAATGAATTTAAAGGGGGCATCAAAAGCCTGTGGTTTCCAGCAATTACTTGTATTATCTCCTAGCATACACCATTTTATCAAAGGTCATTGCATGTTGGCTGAAACTTGTAGCCCAACGACATCAGGGATGGAATCTTAAAGGGGTGGTTCACCTTTAAGTTAACTTTTAGTATGTTATAGAATGTGTAATTCTAAGCAACTATTCAATTGGTCTTCATTTTTTATAGTTTTGGAATTATTTGCCTTTTCTTCTTACTCTTTCCAGCTTTCTAATGGGGATTAGTGACTCCTGTTTAAGTACCAAATGCTTGGTAAGGCTACAAATGTATTGGTATTGTAACTTTTATTAGTCATCTTTCCATTCAGGTCTCTTCTATTCATATTCCAGCCTGGAGCCCACTGGGACCGCTGTCCAGGGCCCCCCTCCAGGCCCCCACCCACCTATTGTGATGCGCAGATAAAGCCGGCTTGCATGAGCAATTGGTGCCAAGGGCATGCGCATATGGCGCCGCCCAGCACGTATGCGCATGTGGTGCTGTGCTGAAATTTTTTTTGTGTACAATCCGATTTGGGAAAGGGGTGTCTGGCCCGGCGGGGGCCCATGAAGGGGTTTTTTTCGTTGTGTCCTGCTGGGCCAGTCTGACCCTTTTGCTAGGAAATTTTGACCCTAGCAGACAGATTGCTAAAATTGTATTTGAGTCTCAAAATATCACTCTCTACATCATACTAAAAGTTTATGCAAACGTGAAAGGGGTGGTGGTAGGTCCCAGTTGGAGTAGTAAATGTTAGGCAGTTTTGTAATAGTTGTAAGATTGAGAGGCAGGATCAGAGTAGATCTCCAAGTTGGAGAACAGTAAAGGTTAGTACCATGTTTTGTTATTGCTGTCAGTATAGGGACTTGCCTCTCATGTGTTGTGAACACTGCGGATAAGAATAAGTAAGAATAAATCAGAGGGATGAAAGTGTTGGAAGTACCTGTGAAGTGATTGATTGACAACCAAGAGTTAGTGAACCATACAGTCAATTCAGTGTGGTTTATCCTTCCTCTACCAGTAAAGCGAGGGCCCACCTAAGAGGAAAGAGTTGAATGAAACACATGTTCTCATGGGTGGAGTTTCAACTAGCAGATGCAATTCTGGGTAAGATCAAGTAAGCTACAATGAACCAGAACCCTGGTTAAAAGCACCTGGCTTCTACCATCTATTTGTAGACCCATGTCAACCCACCCTGCCGATTACATCACAAAAGGGGCAGGGCAGGGGCATGCCTATAAGACCAGAAGCTGGCGGTATAAGGCTGCAGCCAGGGAGAGCTGGCAGAAGAGCTCAACCCGAACCTATCTACAAATGGTTGGAAGAGCTAAGTTACAGCTGACTCATGCAACATGTCTAGCTTGGAAGCTGTTCAGGGGCATCCCATGCTCCCTTTGAACCCCACTCAGTAAAATAGGTTTTCCTGATATTGAAATGGACTTGCAGCTAATGCTGGGGGCCTTCACCAAGAACTTCAACTTCAACCTTAAATAAAAATGGCCAAACTCCATTTCTTGTTCTTCCCTTTACTAAAATATTTGAAGTAAGAAGAGCTTTAATACATTTTCTGTAGTTAAATCTTCTTAATATTGCACTTATTTTTTCCCCTATTCCTCATGCTGGCCTATCCTCATATCTCCTCAGCTACATTGTGTAATTCATAGACGTCTTTTAGATTTCCCACCAGAGGGTATCAATAGCCCAGGGTTACTAAAATTATCTTTCTTTCTTGCGTGCTGGGAGAGCTTATTACTAGTTCAGTACCTAGATGTTTCGGACTTGTTATGCATAGTCTTAATTTGCTTCTGATATAAGAAAAGCAGTGGGAAACCACTTGAGTTTCTCTCATTAGCTGGAAAGGTAAAACTAACACATAAATTGAATGTTTTGTGACTCTTTTTTCATTGCAGTTTATACAGTATAAAACAGAATTTCTTTCATTTACTAAACACGGGCAAATGTAGCTATTAGTTATCTTTCACCCACAATGCAATATGTTTGCCCAATAATCAGTAACTCCAAGGTTTCCTTTGTGACAAGCCAATTGGAGTCCAGCATCCCTGTGTCTTGTCTCCTGGGTTGGACCTTTGGCTTGCTCCATGGACGTGAAATCATGCCTTTACCCCCACCCCATGAGTCCTGCACGGTTCAGGTTGTGTTCAGAAAATTTGCAATTCCCTGATGTGTGGGCAGTCCATGGGTAACCCACCTGGGTACCTTGCTAAGGTTTGGGGCTGGTCCTTCCTGGGGCTTGTCCTTTCCACCCTCCAATAGTTTGGGCAAGTTTTTCCTCCTTGTTTACTGAATCGGTGGCAAAGTAATTTCACTTCTGGTCAACTGTGATGTCCCTTCCAGTTTCATCTGACTCAATGCAGTCCAAGTTGGGTAGTGATTTTGGGTAGGGGGATGTATTTGGTGGCAGGTTGGCTGATAAGTCGCGGGTCCAAGTTGGGCACTGGTCTGTCTAGCTGGATCTGTGCACGACTCTGCTCCACCTAGACATTGCGGCCTTCTCTTGAATGATTAATTGGACCTAGCAAAACTGACTTCTGAAATGGTCATTTTTTAGTGGGAATGTAATATAGCGACACCCAGAGGTGCTTTAAGGTGAAAGTGGGCCATGGTAAAGCCCTGATTTGTGGGTGCCTGCATCTAACCTAAGGAACACTCTCAAGTAGGTAAACTTTTCTGGGATGCTTCACTGAAACTTTTTTATAAATAAAAGTTTGATGTTGGTCCCCTTATCTTGGCTGGCTCTGGACAAATGTCCCTTTGTCCATATATTAAAATGGCCCTAGCAACAGCTGTAGGAAAGTGAGCAAAGCAAAGTGGTGCCCAAAAACTGTAAGCCCCTGCACCTAGGAGAAAAAAATGCACGCTCCCAAATGCAATAGTCATACCCTATTTTCTTTATACACTATCAAATCAGGAGACTTCATATGGGGAACAGCAATTCAGTGCTAATTATGATGTAATAGTGAAATTAGTAAACAATCAATTTGCTAAGAGTTCTATCTTGTTTTTATGTCTTAGTTTGTGAAACTTAAACTGTATCTTGTGAAACTGCAGTAAATCTTGGGAGACCCAAGCTGTTGGCTTTTCTCCATTGATAGACCCTGCCGATTCCAGTTCTCACATCTAGTGCCGGACGTACAGTAGCACAGCAGTCTTTCCAATCCATCAGGGAAATTAAAAGTGTTGATTTGTGGTTCTTGCTTGCGGTAAACTTTCCCCATGAACACAACGCTCCAGTGGTTTAACAAACACCTTGTTCCCGATAATGATGGGTAAAAGAATTCCAGTTAAGCTAAAGCAATGACTAAACACAACCAAAATGTACAAATTTACTCTTGTTTTTAGAAATATTAAAATCCTGTCGTGGCTGATTTCTTTCCAATTAGCTTGCTCTCCTGAGGATGGATCAGCTGTGTTCTCATTAAATGTGTCGCTCAAGTGGCATATTGTATAAATTGGTGATTTATTTGACTAACTTTTCATTGGAAAGTGACACATTCAAGGCAAAAGGTCAGTCTCTTCCCTGAATTGGGCGTTCCAGTGCCTGATGGGAAAGTTTCAAAGATATTTAAGTCTTTTACTTTTAATGTTTCGAAAGAAATCACAGCAAATGTTATTTTTATTAACCTTTTTGTGTGGTTTGGAAGATGTGCTTTCTGAATGCAACAGATTTGCAATGGAATTATTCTTCCAAACTGTTCCTCTTTACTTTACGCTGTATATTGTTTTGGACAAAAATACAACAGGTATTCATTTAAGTTTTTGGTGGATTGTTATATGAACAGAATTGAATTTGGGATCTGTGGCACTGGCACTCTGCTAAAAAAGTGTGCATATGTGTTGGGTAAAAAATCTACTTTATCATGATAATATAACTTGAGTTATTGGGTTGTGTCATTGTAATATACTGCTGGTTTTGAGTTTTGCACTCTAGGGGCAGATATATCAAGGAACAGTAAATTGAAAATAGAATTTTCAAGTTTTCACATGAATTTGAAATTTGACCTATAATAAATGGGCCTCTAGCAGTGTTGTATGAGCCTTGCCCTCTAGACTCGTACTATAAAACTGATAAATATTAATTACCATTGTATTGCAATTTTATTGATTTTACAGAATTCCTTAATCCCTATGCATGTAATTGAAAGAATGGGAATGTGTAAATATTTATCCATTGCTTTTTCAATTTAGTTATTGAAAATTCAGTTTGTTTGCTTGGCTGCTTCTGTTACAGGCTCATGGTAACATCATCAGATGAAGGGTGGCCTGACTGGCAGAAATATTTCTCCACTGTTGCATCCTCTGTAGCCTAATACAATTGGGTGAAAGACCCTCTACATGATAAATTGTGTGTGCAGTCAGTGCTTTGCTAATTGCATGGCCATTGTGATATCACACTAGGTATCCAGGGAACATCAGCACCGCCACAAAGAAACTTCAACATATTGTGTGCCATCACAACACTGGAAATCATCCTACTATTACCCATAATGCCCATAATGTAAAGGCATTGCAATCCTCTAACAAGAAGGCAGTAGAGGCATGAGTGGTGGAGGACAGAAGAAATCTTCATTGCAGTGACAATTAGCTGTATCTAGATTTTCACACATTTTCTTAACTTTTGCACAGGTACAATGTATGAGGCATTCCACAAGTTGTGGATATTATGTGTTTGTTACCCTCTGCTTTATTGCACATAGAGTAGGGGAAGGTAGGCCATTTTTGGGAACCCCACTTGTATTGTAATTCCTTTATACCCATAGCTTTTTATTTGATATAATTTTTAAGCACTTTCACTGGGTATAAAACTATTGATTTGTACTTGTCTATGTGTAAATGAATTTCTGTGGCAGGGATTGGCTGTTTAGGGTACTGTCTGAAGCTTCTACCTCATCCCAGGTCTCGCTTCTATGTGTGGCGGGCAGAAAAGAAGGACAGGAGGAGACTTTAAAGCATTAAACTGTAACATAGATGGTTTAAAACTGAATGGAAACCTTTGTGGGTAGTGATGGGCGAATCTGGGGCATTTTGCTTTGCCGTAGCGGCAAAAATTTGCGAAACACCATTGCATCTTGGATGCCGGTGTCCGTTTTTGAACGCCGGCGCCTATTACAATGAGCGCTTTTTCACCAGGTGAAATTTTTTTGGTGTTTCACGAATTTATTTGCCTGTTGCGAATAGCTGGGATTCGGCTCAGGGGAATAAATTCGCCCATCACTATTGGTGGGTTATGATTTCTGCCCCATCTTTCCATTGCCAAATTAATACCTTTTACCATGTTCCTGTATACTATTATGGAAGCTGCAAACCAAACGCATATGCACCACATTATTGTTATTGACTGTGTCCCTTGACAATGGTGTCCACAGTACAGGTATGGGATCCGTTCTCCCAAATGCTTGGGTTTTATGAATAAGGGGTCTTTCCATAATTTGGCCCTTCATCTTGTTCTGTTTTATTATTACAGAGAAAAAGTTTTAAAAAAATTTGAATTGTTTAAATAAAATTGAGTTTATGGGAGATTGCCTTCTGTGATTCGAGCTTTCTAGATAAGGGGTTTCTGGATAACAGATCCCATACCTGAACTAATGTGTCCCTATGTAGTCTTGTAGTTCTGGGTCATAGAATTTAGCTAAAAACAGAGACTGAAAAAGGAATTTGCTGCAGGGTACAAAGTGAAAGCAGCAGAAATTAATACTACTGGGAACAGGAATAGACATAGGATTAAGAGAGAGAGACAGCAGGAGAATTGCACATGATACCTAGTTACTGTAGCTATACTTGTATTTTAAACAACATTTATCTATTTCATTACAAAGTTCTTTTAGCAGCAATGGTGAGGGTTTTGGGGTTTTAAAGTAAGTCCTAAAAAGGAAAACTGCATTTATTAAGGCAAATTAAAAATAACACTTTGGGTGCCCAGTTTTAAAGAAATCTGGAATGAAATTCAAAATCTTATACACAGGAATTCAAAGCTACCATTTCAGCACGTTCAAAATTTTCACTGCTTGATATCAACACAACTTCGAATTTACCAAGAAACACAAACATATGCCTTCAAATATTTACAACTGATAATGGCAGTTGACTTTCAAAAATGGATTGATGCAAAGCCTCCTTCTTTGGCAGATGTCTCAACAAATCTAAAGCTACGCACACAAAATGCAATTATGCATTTAAAAGCTATTTTTAGACCAACTGAACACAAAAGATAAGAAATAAAGTATGCCAATATTTTACAACGACAACATGTCATAAGAAACTTTTTTTTATATAATTTATTGTCTACAGAGAAAAAAAAAACAAAGCATGAAAATATCTAATATCTAGTACATATATTTTTTTTTTGGATGAAATCGAGTATATGATTAAGGAGGTTATTAACTAAACATCAAATTTTATTTGGTTGCAATTTTTTAGGGAAAAAGCAGAACTTGTTGTGGAAAAAATCCTAAAATGTTTCAATTTATTATACCCGTGCTGCTAAAAGTCAGAATTAAAAAATACAGCTTCTCAAACCTACCGAGGTTATGCAGAAGTCAATGGCAGATGTCCCTTTTACAATTTGAAGATATCGTGATCTGCACTGGATGTCATGAAATCCGAAAAATGCATACAATTAAATTTTATCGAGTCCTTTCCGGTACTACATTTTTGTAGTTATTTTATTGATAAATAAGTTAAAATCATGGATGGGAGCATGGCCAAGCTTGGTTTAATAAAAAGATGAGATAAAGTTTTAGTAAATAACCTCCTAGTAGTGTAATGTTTTGTGAACGACTTTATGTTGTTTTACCCAGATGAAGGATTCTGTAATACAGAAATGTAAATATTTTCAACAATTGTGTAATGACCACATTATCAGGAACCTTGTTCAGCAAAGGTACCTGCGGACGCACAGGAACTGTGGGTTCCGGTGTTCACTAACGCCCTTTTGGGGCCCCAAGCTTTCTGCTGCAGATGCCAACAAGGAGTCCGTAAGTGAGGTACCGGCAAGAATTTATAGAAGACATAGTCAAATTCAGGCGAAAAGTTTAAGGCAGGCAGCAGGAATTGGAATTGGACAGAAGTCAAAACTAGGAATTCGAAGTCACAATAAAGCTTCAGCAGGAACAGTAAAACTGGAACCAGCTTGGACACTCTCAAGATGGAGAACTGGCCTTTTTAAGGGAATTTGGTGGCAAGATTTAAATCCAGCGCTGAAAGATGACTCCATGACATTTAGGGGCAAATTTATTAAAATTCACCTAATCCCTCCAATCCCCTCGAAATTCGATAAGCATTCGACTATCGAATGCTTATCGAATAGTTTTAGGCTTTTATTTCCTCGATATTCGATTTCTCAATGAAATCGTACGATCGAATACTGAAAAAATCATACTTTTTCCTTCGAGCCTCCGAAAAATTTGTACGATCAAAACGATCTAGGAGTTCGATCGTACAAATGGTATTCGAGCAAGTGTTTGCAAAAGAAGCCCATGGGGGGATTCCCATAGGCTTCGATTGGTATTCGGTAGGTTCAATCTGGCAAAGTAGGCATTCGAATAAATGTTAAAGTTAAAATCGTTTGATCATTGAATGGTTGAATGATCGAATATTCGATCATTCAATCTCTTCGATAATTTGAATATTCTGTATTCGATGATCGAAGTGGCCAAATTTGCATATTCGATCCTCCAAAAAAATCGTACGATCGGTATTCGATCGAATTTGATCGAACTTCGATCTCTTCACCTGAATTTTGTATATTTGTCCCTCAGTGTCAAAACGTGGGTGTCAAAGCGCTGGGCATCAATTGCTGACGAAAGAACGCGAGCATCAAATGCCTCACAAACCACGAAGTGCGAGCCTGCGAAGAGGCACGCTGGGAGGTAAGAGAGAGGGGAGATCTCCTGGCATATTCATTGTAATTATATATAATATTTTGAAAAAATTTGCTTCCACAATAAAATAATTGTTATTCATTGTAATTATATAAAATAATATTTTGAAAAAATCTACTTCCCCAATTACAGAGTTGTTATTATCTTTATTGTAATTATCTAAAATAATATTTGGAAAAAATCTGAATAGTCTTTATGGTTATAGTCATATAAAATAAGATTTTGTAAAACTCTGCTTCATTTACAGAATTGTTATTATGTTTACTGTAATTATATAAATTAATATTTTGAAAAAAATCTGCTTCCACAACTAAAGAATTGTTATTACGTTTATTGTTATTATATAAAATAATATTGTAATAAAAATGTGCTTCGACAATTACAGAATTGTTATTATGTGTATTGCAATTATATAAAATAATATTTTGAAAAATTCTGCTTTGGCAATTACTGAATTGTTATTATGTTTAATGTAGTTATATAAAATAGTATTTAGAAAAAATCCACTTCGACAATTACAGAATTGTTATCATGTTTATTGTAATTATATAAAATAGTATTTTGAAAAAATCTACTTCGACAATTACAGAATTGTAATGTTTGTTGAAATTATATAAAATAATATTTTCAAAAACCTCCTTCTTCTGTAGCTGAATAAATAGGTTGCTGAACCATTAAAGGAGTTTTGGTCTCTGCTTCTCAAAATAACTGCGTGTTTATCAACTAGATTGTTTTTATTATTTATGTGACTTTTATTTTCTTGTTTATTTTAACATTTCATCCAATACGAACTAAAATAAATAGGAAAATCAATTTTGATTTTGGTAAACATAGCTAAGGTGTTGAATTTTACACTCCTCTACATCTAATGTGATTTTGAAGAAATGAATCTTTGACCTATTTGCAAAAGAACTTTCAAACTCTTATTCCCATGAAAACAGAGAGGCATTTGAACAGAGAGGATGGCAAAATCTGTTAGAATAACTCTGCAATAACCAAATACATGTAGAGGTTTTTAAAGTACAGGTATAGGATCCGTTATGTGGAAACTCTCCCATAGGCTCTGTTTTAATCAAATAGTGCACATTTAAAAAATGTATTTCCTTTCTTATGTAATAATAAAACAGTCCCTTGTACTTGTTCCCAATAATTATTTCCCTAATTTCCTATTTTTGACAAAATAATAAAGCCCTCTTATTAAACGGATTCACCACAGTTCAGTTGAGTTTGCTGAGGCTGCCAAAATTATTAGTGAGCTATCTAATATAAGTAATTCTAAAACAACTGGACTTGCTGAGTAATTATTGAAGACGTTTCACTACTCATCCGAGCAGCCTCTTCAGTTCAACTGACTGGTATGGGAAGTTCTCGGTATATAAACTCTTCCACTGATCCAATCACAACGGCACATTGTAACTCTTCAAAGAGGTGACATCTGAATCTGTGTAGCTACTGTGATGGGATGAACAGGAGTGGCTGTGATGAAGAGGAGAAACTGCGTGGAACAATCATGGATCTATAACAAGTGAAGTGCCTATTGGACACAAAACACATAGGGGCAAATTTACTATTATTCCCAGAAATTAGCTCTACCAAATTCGCAGTTCAATAAGCATTCAACCATCGAATGCTTATCGAATTGTTTTAGGCTTTTTGCTCACAATATGATTTCTCGATGAATTCGTATGATCAGATACCGATCGTTTGATTTCACAAAAAAATCGTGAAATTTCCTTTGTACTATTCGAACGATCGAACGATCCAATCTTACTAATGGTATTCGAGCAGGACTTAGCCTCAGAAGCCAATGGGGAGCTTCCCATAGGTTTCTATTACAATTCGGTAGGTTCAATCTGGCGAAGAAGGCAATCGAATACATTTAAAATTTTGATTCCTTCGATCATCGAATGATCGAATTATCGAATATCGGATCATTCAGTCTATTTGATCTATTCAATATTCAATGATCGAAGAGGCCAAATTTGCATATCCGATTTCACAAAAAATTTGTATGATCGGTATTCGATCGAATTCGATCGAACTTCGATCATCTCACGGGAATTCCGTAAATTGTCCCCCATAGGGTCTATGGAGGTGTGTATTTTTTACCTTCATCAATAAATATTGTCTTTGCATATTTTTGGCCCTGTGAATTGCCGTGAGTACCAGACGGCCCATTTCTGTTTATCTACATAATATTGGTTTACCGCTCCCAGAGCGGGGCTGGGGCTAGCGCACTTGGATCACTAATTCCACTTGGTGATTTATATACTTTGGTTATCTGTAGCCTCTCTTTCTTCTCTTTTTTAAACACACATTCAGCACATGCTAATCCCCCTAGTGTTTAGCTCTTGCCCCAGTACTGAATTTTATCACAACAAATTATTTTATTACTGGAACTGCTCTGAGCTGCACTTGTTAATTGTTCTCTAAGGTGACAAATCTTCTTCATGGTGATTAATCTCCCTGAACTGCCTTCCCTCCAACTAGACTATAAATCATGGGCATTTTACATTCTAGCCAGCGGGAAGGCAGTTCGGGGAGATTAGTCACCCGAAGAAGAGGAGATTTGTCTCTGCCCTAAGTTCACTGATTGGGGCAAATTTACCAGATTTGATACATAACCCTGAAACAATATTAGTCTACCCTCTGAGGCAGTGGCTTCCAAACTGTGGGGACACCTTGCTAGAGGGCAGGTATGATGACAGAGGGGTTCAGTTGGAGTCTCTGATTAAATGTCCTTGTTAGGCACGAAGCACATAAGGCTATCTTTCATGTGAGATGTAATTCTATAATAAGTATCCTACATTAATTTATCCCATGTTCCAATGGGAACATATTTGGTGAATGTCTGCACCCTTTGCAGGGTGTGGGGCATGTGCAAATAGTCCTCCACCTATCCTGGTGGACTTCTTTTCAGGTCTGGTAATCTTTAAGGTCAGTTATGGTGACATTAGGGGATACTGCCTCGCTCTCCTAGATACCCCTAAAAGTCCAGCTTTATCGCTGATTAGGGTGATGTGGGGTGCACAATAGCCGAAATGACTACCACATCAACCTTTCCTATAATATATATATATTATATATGTAAATGTCGATATTAGGCACTTGAGAGCGGGGATTGTTTACTTTTGCAGAAGATGAGCATAATGAGCATGGATGCAACATATTATCTGTGGGACCCTTACTAATCTCTGAACTCACTCCAATATCTATAATGCTTTGCATCCCTCTTCTTCCCAATGCACCAGAGATTGATTTGGCATCAGTATGCGACCATGACAACAACTTATTACAGTAACAATACATTTCCAATTTCCTTAATGTTAATAAATACACTAGCGCTAGTATTAAATGACTATGAATCTGATGATAGCGGTTGTATCTCTAGATGAACAGTAGTTCTTAATATCAATACCATATTTTACATTTGGCCGAACATAGCAAAACGATGAATAGGGTAACATTCTATTCCTTTCGCTTGAGTTATGTAACTGTCCCATTTGAATCCTTTGTACATTGAAGATTAGTCTGTTCATTTATATGCAAAATTGATTTGTTCAATCAATATCCCGGTAGGCTTATAAACCTCACTGCAGAAGCTCAATGCAGTTTAACTGGCTGAATATTAATTCTTACTGTTGATGATGTACGGATTCTTAAGAGGCCACCCAAAATTCTAAAGGCTTAAATTTGGCCCCGTAACAAAATCTATAACGAGGTGCCACTGATTTTTTTGCAGCCCCCTAAATAAAGAAAGATTAATCACATCTGCCATTTGCAGCCATTTTTGTCAAATTCTCTTCTACTCAACGAGTTCTACATTCTAAACTTTGCAAACTCTAAAATCAATTAATTGTAAATTTCGTAACAAGTTTTACATTTAATTGAAGGTCTCACAGATCGTTATGCATTGCCTCCAAAAACAATTAGCAACATAGTAAGTATTAGGAAAGAGTCATCGAAAAATCAATACATTACAAAAAGCTTTGGAAATTAGAAGGAACAGTTATAGGAAACAACAATTTTATAATAATTATTATATGTAAATAATCAGTAATATTTGGTTCAGTTTGGCTAATATACTGTCTCCATTGGTTGTTGCATTTGCTTTCCTGTGTCATTTAACAGAGTGCTTTCCAGACTTTTCGATTTCCATTTGAGACCTAACATTTGGTCACAGATCACCTTAGCTCAGGGGTCCCCAACCTTTTTCAGCTGTGAGCTACTGTACATTTAAATATCAAAAAAAGTGTCTATTTGGTAGTCTTTATGCCTTCAAAACTTGCCTCCAAATCATAAACCCAAAAATGGAGCAACTGGAGGCCACTATGAGCAACATCAACATCTTGGTGTCTATGGAGATTCTCATTTATCAAGGTCATGATATACAATATCTCGAAGAGTTAAGTTTAGAGCAAATTAACGTGTCACGACTCATGGAACTGAAGAAGCTGTCAGGAATGCCGCCCGGAGCCTTACCTGGAGCTCCGGTCAATGCATCCTCTCCTGCCGGAGTCGTTCCCAAGATGGTGGCATCCATGGCCGCCATGTGGGTAGCGTGATAACGTCAGTGTGCCACAACGGATATGGGTAGTTTCATGAAGGTTGCGCGGATCTTGGCACCAAAATTAATTTAAAAGGACACCCAGGAAGCCACTTTGGCACCCAGGTATAGGTATCAGCTTCTAAGTGATTCCTGGGTGTTATTATTACTGTCTGTTCCTAATATTGACTCCTGCCTGTCCCTGTTATTAAACCTTCGCTGTCTGCCTATCTGAACTATTGCCTGGACTTTGACAACTCTCTTGATCTTCCCTTTTGTACTGGACTCTCTGGAAGGGCTTCCTCCTTGATTCTGTGGGAGCCACAGGCCCCCTGACAGAAGCCTCTTGGATGAGGAACGAAACGTTTAACTCAAACTCCAGTTGCTTTAGACTTAGCTCTACTAGATGAACATCTTGGTGAGCAACATGTTCCACTGATTGGGGATTGTTGCCTTAGTTAACTACAAGGTTACAGACACATGTTACCATCACCGTATCAGCCTTTCAGTCATAGTGCAAAGCATATCTAAGACAGAAAATAAATGTTCACCCACAAATCTCACTATATTGGCCTTCAAGCTGGTCTAACACGAGTATCTCAAGTTCTTCGAAATGGCTTCTGGCCTGGGTACCTCTTGTCAAGCTACACTCTTGTACCATAACTGTAAATGGTCAGCTGCCAGCTCTTGATAAGCATTTTTCATATAGGTATTTATTGTACAAAATTATATTAGTATAACCCTTTTGACACCCCTTGTCGGTATTACACTCCACGTGGGGTGCTTACCTGATGGCACGGGACAAACCTGAGCCACTCCGCAGTGGTATTGGCAGATACTGGGTACCTAGTACTTACAAATGCAGTGCCTCCACCTAGTGGGATCCGGGAATGCACCTACGGGTGGCCCCACTAGGAATACAGTAATAACACACACATAGTATTGATTAAACTCAACAACGGTTTATATAAAATAACAGGCTAACTAGTACATGCAGCACTCCTAACTGGTGGAAATAGGGCCTCACCAACTAACTTGCTAAAGACGGCAAAGCCCTTTAATAAAACAGTCCCTTATCTTAAATTACTTCTTTAGGGTACTGTTCCTTTAAGCAGGATATTCACAAATCCTCTTTTGATGCTTTAGAGCTCTCTTCAGGCGAATCCAGCACATTGGATCCAGCACAGGCATACAATGTGATTACCAACCCCTTTGGATGCTCAGATGGGAATCTCTTGCTTTTGTTCCTCCAGTCTGAATTCCTTTCACACTCTCTGTCTCTCCAGGCTCATTATCTGGATTTTCTGTGCCAGCCTGATCCAAATGATTGCTTTGGTTGCAGCCTCTCAGCTCTCTGGGCCCACCGGCAGCTCTCTGGCTTTATCTGTCCACCATGGGGTTCTCTATGCCAGGCTTTCTTATTTTGCCAGTATCTGTGACTTACTCTACCTGCCAGCCACTCACTAGCTGCTGTGTCACTTCCTACTGCACTAGCTAACAGAGTACAGCACACACAGGCTCTGAGCTTGAACTCTTACAGGTGAATGATTTTGCACAAATCCCCTACATTAGTATGTTAGTAGATGCACTTAGCCTGATGTCTTACAAGTGATACTGGGATTTGTTGTTCAACAACATATGAAATCTACAACTTGTCCTTGCCTTTTCAAACTGTTCTTCCCTAGATTAAGACATGGGTATAATGGTACATATCTACATATTGTTTATACCTTTAGGGATATCCATTATGCCTACTCAAAAGCTGAAAAGACCCTGCATGGAATAACCTGGTTTTGTGTCATGTTAACGCAAATGACTAAACACTAGGATGACAGAATAAATAGTTACAAATAGAGAAAGATAAAGATAGATATAAGAAGTTATAAAGAAATAGACAATTAAGTAGAGATATATGACATAGATAGATTTGAAGAGTCTAGATATAAAGCAAATAGATCCACATATAGGGATATATATAGCTAGATGGATAAAAACAGACAAATAAGTAGAGAGTGGACAGAAAGAGACAGATAAATAGGTAGATTGATAGATAATAGACAGATAGATAGATAAATAGATAGATAGCTAGATATATATATTATATCTATAGGTCATAAAAGATAGCTAGAAATAGACAAATAAGTAGAGAGAACTGAGAGAAATATATATATATATAT
>CM044431.1:226000475-226010632 GCA_024363595.1 Xenopus borealis | reverse complement strand
TGGTGGCTTGGTTAGGGTTATTCTTATTGATTTAGGGGGAACTTCATTGCTGAGGTGGTGGGACCTTAAGCTGAGGGTCCCCCAAGGGGGTGGGTGGAAGTATTGATGGCCTCCGCCGGGCACCAGATACCCAAGTCTGACACTAAGGGGATTATTTTTCAAAGGTCAAGTTTGTGAGTTTTTTTCTACCTTGAATAAAATTACAACTCAAATGTTTGCTTATTTATGAAAGAACCCAAATGTAAAAAACTTGATTGAATGCATTGAATACCTCGAAATCCTCAAGTTGTTCAAGCTTTCAAGCACAAATTTTTGTAAAAAAACAAAAATCCTGAAGGCAAAAAACATCTTCAAATGGTTCAAGTGACCTTTGTCTTCTACGTGACGTCACCAGGTTTTAGCTGGAGTATTTTCAGATTCTAGCTTTTAGCAGCTTTGGGGCTTGAAAAATGTGAGTTTTTTTAATCTGAAAAATTGTGTATTTTTGTAAAACTCTCAAAAACCTTTTTTTTTGGGGGGGGGAAACACAAGTGGATCTTTAATTAAAAACCCTAAATATGGTCATCCCAAGATTCTCTTCTGCAGGCAAGTATAATGGTCCAGTTAATCAGAATGTCTTTTGCTGATTAAAAAGATATATTTGTAGGACTTATTATGGAAATCTCCAGCATATGCTGTTTTGGGGAGAGTGGGGGTTAAAACAATACAAATAATCTCACATAGGAACTTTTTGTACTTTAGTTATATTACCCACATACATTTTGCAACTGAGAAAGACAGTTTGATATTTTGTAGTGCAGCAGGGATTTGGCTACCCTCTAATCTGTGTGAAGTGATGAGTTATAGAAGTCCCTCTACTTTCCATCTCTCATATTTTTCCATTTTGAAGTGATGGGTTTTGGAAATACCTCTACATTCCACTTTCTTGCCTTTTCCCATTGTGAAGGAATTGATTCTGGAAGTCCCACTGTGAAGTGATGGGTTTTGGAAGTCCATCTACTTTCCATCTCTCACCTTGTTCCATTGTGAACAGATGGGTTCTGGAAGTCCCTCTTCTTTCTGTATCTCTTTTTTTTCCATTCTGATGTGATGGGTTCTGAAACTTGAAGTTCAGATTTTTTAATTATTTAATTAAAAAAAAATGTGCACATTTAAAGTTACTTGTGCGTTGCCTACCCCCCCCCCCCACACTTCCCCAAATGTTGGAATTCCTCAATTCTGTTAAGATATTTATTTACCACATTCAACTTGCAACTAAATGTTCTTGCATTTATGCATGAGATGGCTGGAGACATTGTTCTGTACACAAAACTCCTATCTTTTGCTATTTGCCAATTTCTAAAAGTAACTACAAGTAATTAAAGAATTCTGAATTTACACACACGTTTATTGGGAAGTAGGCAAATATTTGATCATTCTGGATTACGACAAATGTTTAATATTTTTCAGAGCATATTAATATTTTATTATTTACAGAATCACAATTATTAACCATCAGAAAAGATCTACATCTACTAAATGAACATAACTAAATACATTAAGGCATTTTGGCTTTACTGGGCAAAACTATTCCAAAGGAACACAGCATTAAGAAAAAGAAGATAAATAAGAAATTGAAACCAGTTCTCCTGAAAGTGTTGTGCCTCTGGCAGCTCTGCCTGCAACAACTGCGTCTTTAGCTGAAATACAGAAAAGATATCTTAAAATCACCAGTAAAGTCAATATTTTCATGGAGAATCTTTCCAGGACTCCCCTTGTACCAGGCAAATGTTTGACAATATGTTGAATAGTGATGCTAAAGGAAGCCAGTTGAAGAGCAGATGATTAGCTTTTAAAGTATATTTCAGCCCCAAAGTGAGACATTATTGAGCTGTATGTAATGTATTTATGTTGATGTCTATGAATAAAATGGCCATTTATGAAGCTGAGATTCCTAAGATTCATAGGGTCAGCTTCTTGGGAATTTGTTGGATTGGTTTGGTTTTGGATTGGTGCTGGCCATATCTGCCCGCTTATGCAGTTTGGTCAGTTTCAATCACACTGCCTAACTATCTAGGTGTATATGACCAGTTATAGGGCCATTCTGATATATATCCTATGATTTTGGTGGATTGGGATTATCAGCCTCGATATTCACTTTCTACTGTAGGATCATTAAAACAATTGCTCTGAACAGTTATAACAATGCATAGGTGGCCCTACATGTACAGCCCCTTAAACAATATCCATTTGTTTGCAGATGGGTGAATGGGTTGGATGCTATGCAGGTCAGCCCTGTGTATGGTCCCTTTAAGATAGGCGTGTGTGCAAGTTTTAGGGCTAAGCAATAGACTCCTTTCAATTTACCCTATGTAACATCAATTATTGACTCAATTACAGTGACATTTTGAAGTCATCCAAACTACAACTCAGAAGGCTGCCAACTTCCCACTGAGAAGCTCTACAACAATACCTCAAGTCCTTTCTGTCATCTGATAATTCATAGTGGGAGTATAAAAGTACACCAACACTTATAAATGGGGATAAACATGGGTGGCAACCAAATAAGCAGACATTTGGGGCAGTTAATATCATGAATACTATGGGACCAGAAACCTTGGCATATTGTATCATCAGGATCTTTCATTTACATAGAGACAGCAGTTTGTCTTAAAAAAAACTACCTGTCTGACAACCCCACGCATTTTTTCCTTTTAGCTGCAAACAACATTTCTGTCACTTCTTCTGGATTTGCTATTTCTTGAAGATTCACAGTCTGTCTAATTGCCTTCATTAGTGGCTGCTCTAAATGCATATCAAAGCCATTCTCTCTATATACTCTGCATCAGAGGGGTCATACATAACAGCAATGCGCTGTTCTAAATCTGAGCTGAAGGCTCCAAAAGACTTTAGTCTTCCACTTCCAGACAAAGGCCTTTGTGACAGTTGGGGAGCTTGTTGGATTCCTTGTGCTTCTGCTTGTTTAATCCAGCCAAATGTATCAGTTTTGTTTCTCCGTCTAGCCTATTTACCCAAGCTTTTAAGCAACATTCAATACCGTGGCTTCCTTCTCTCTTTCAAACGGATTTTTATCACATGCTGCAAATGTTAGGGATTTCTTAAAGGTTTTATCTTTTCCCTTTGTGTCTCCGGTTCCAAAGCGACTCTGAAAAGATAAGAAAAGCGAATATCAAAAGATGGAAAACAGCTACTCTGCTATGCTTGTTTTTTAGAAGAAACATTTACAAACAAAAAATTGTAGTGAAATCCTCAGAACAAACAGAGAACTTACCCAAACTGCAGATTTTATATTACTTTGTTGAATGCCTGTTATCATACCAAAGTGCTCACATATATCTAAGCATGGGGGTTATGGTGTGTCATTACCCATCTGAAAGTATGAGATTGGCATTCATTTACCAATGCACCTTCATTTCTTGTAAAATCTTCTGCAATTTCCACTATTGAAAAAGGAACTAAAATGTTCTGAAAGCTTGCTATGATTATATTAGTTAGCCAATAAAGGTATCACCTTTATACCATTTTGTTATTTTTTATTTCAAAAGCGTTTCCCAACAACACTATGTTAAAATAAATCCTCTTGCATCTTCCTCTGAACAGGGAAGAAACTAGGGGTAGGCAGAAAAGGGAAGCGCAATGGTAGGTGGGTCATTTTCCTTCTCCCTAAAAATTTTTATAAATTGCTGCACCCAATGCCCTGAACCATCCCTGCCTTTACTCCAGGTTCCTGGGTGATCAGGGGTGAACCAAGCTGATGATGAACTCTTGGCCTGAATCTGTCCCCAAAACATTTGCAAGGTATGGTAGGATAAGTCTTGTTTCTATATCATATGAGGAGGCCACGGAGCAATCATTGGTTATAGAGAGAGTGCACATCCATATAGTTAATCAAGAGGTGCAAATTCAGCACAGGCTGCCCAATAAGCCTGCCAGTAAATCACCCTTCCACAAATTACAAAGGGTTCAAGGCCACACACCCTTGCCACTGGGCACTTTTTAGACAGACCAGGAGGGCACACAAATGGGGGGGACAAGCACTTTTCGCTGGATGCCATCAAGACAGCCTGGAAGGCACATGGGATCAAGCATAATGTAACAACTTTGTCCTACTTATCCAGCTGAACAGCGCTGAATGTGCAAGGGAAAAGATCTCATGAATCAAAAAACCCTAGTCCCTAGTGGCCATTTCTGATCACCTATTTTTTTCCAGGATTAAAACCAAAATATTGCTTCCAATGGAAAAAGGAAAACAGAAGGGAAAAAGACACCATGGTCGCCTTCTGATGGGGCGGCGATATCCCAGAGAGTACTGATATGCACTACAGGGAAATGTGTTAAACATAAAGACCTTAGCACAAAATAGTCCCTACGTGTTTTGACCACTAGGTGGTCTTCATCAGGGGAAAAACAATAATAATCAAAAAAGGCAGAAAGATTGTCACATTAGTGCATGTTTATATACCTACATTATAAGGGTGACGTATGCGGGACCTCAGTAAATCGGTGGCAATTGATATCATTTACACTTCCAGTTTTACACGTAGAGCAGAAGTATCATGAGTGATAACATCTGGAACTCAAGTGCATCTTATTGGAACAAAAGTGTGTGAAATGGGGAGCCAGTGGAACACAGATGCATTCCAACTTGCACCGTAAGCGAGATTCTATAGATTGTAAGAACATCATTAATTGGGAAAAAGTTTAGTCAGAGGAGCAACTGTGGTCGTGCTAAAATAGATATTTGTTGAGCAATGACAATCCATCAAACCTAACAGGTGTCAATCTTGTTCAGTCATTCTATTATAATTTCTTGAAAACTATAAACAAAATTATGGAAGTTGCAAAAGTGCTCAGTTCAACTTCCAGTGGCATGACTATAGAGCAAGCAGACCCCTAAACTCATGGGGGGAAGGGCAGAAGATATAAGGTGGCCCATTTTGGCACTAATTAATAATATTGTCTGTATATGTTTATAATACACAAAACCATGAATATCCTGTAAATTATGTTTTATGTTCTTAAAAATGAAGGCTACAATGATCCAAAAAAACAAATAGAAATAGACTGGAACTAGTATTAACCATCACTTCCTTCTTGTGTCTGTGTCATATTCTGTCTTATGCATCTTAAAAATTTTGCATTAAGGAAAACCCAGTGTTGATCCATGTGTCCAAACTCCATATGTTCATACATGAGGGGAAACAAATCATAAACTCACTGACATTAGAAAACCTTTCCAGAGCCCCCAAAGGCATCCCTTAAGGCTAAAATAAAAAAGATTTTAAGGCAACTACAGACTTGCCAATCCCATATAATATCCAGTTGATTGTGTCGCAATCGCAAAAACTTTATTTTATACATACGTGCATGGAAAACATTATCTTTCATTTTCTCCCTAATAAGTTGTAGAGGTATTAGATCTGTTAACTGGAAACCCATTATGAGGCAAGCTCTATAGCCATCTCCCTTAGACTCCATTTTATCAAAATAATCCAAACTTTTCAAAATATTACCTGTACTTGATTCCAACTAAGAAATAATTAATCCTTATTGGAGGCAAAATAATCCTGTTGCGTTTTATTAATGTTAAAATTATTCTTTAATAGAGTTATGGTAGGAGATAAGGAGACCTAAATTATGGAAAGACCATCTCCCATAGACTCCATTTCAGCCAAATGATCCAAATGAAAAAAGAAATATTTCCTTTTTCTCTATAATAATAAAACAATAGCTTGTACTTGATCCCAGCTAAAATGTAATTAATCTTTATTGGAAGCAAAACCAGCCTATTTGGGTTTATTTAATGCTGACATGATTTTCTAGTAGACTTAAGATATGAAAAAGATCCAAACCCCAGGTCCTGAGCGTTCTGGATTCCAGGTCCCATACCTGTACTTGATGCCAACTAAGATATAATTTACCCTTATTGGAGGCAGAACCAGCTTATTGTGTTTTAATGGTAAACCATCAAAAAAGGACGGTACTATCGAGTTTATAAGCTAAAAAAAACCTTGAATACTTCAAATTTATCAAGTTTATAGGTGAAGAAATCTTGAATACCTGGATTAATGGCAGATTTATTGCAAAATCCTGTGGGCCACAATCGCCTTACGTGTTTCGGGAATAAATCCCTTAATCATAGGCTCCAACTTGATCCCAACTAAGATATAATTTATCCTTGTTGGAGGCAGAACCAGCTTATTGTGTTTTAATAATGTTAAAATTATTTTCTAAGGTGACCCAAATTAAGGAAAGACCCTTTATCCTGAGTATTCTGGATAATATGTCCCATACTTGTTTCAGGAAAGCTTTGTATGCAAAATGTAAGGCTTATGGTATAAATACTTAATACAGTCATATACAAATCTGATTTTGGAGCCCCCTTCTTCTCAGGAATAGTGATGGGCGAATCTACCCAGTTTCGCTTCGCCGAAAAATGTGAGAATTTCCAGAAAAATTGGCAAATTGGAGAAAAAATTTGCAAAACGAGTCGCAGCACGACTCGTTTTTTCGGCGAAATTTCTCTGGCGTTTTGCAAATTTATTCGCCAGTCGCGATTCGCGGCAATTCGTTGTGAATTCGCCTCTGGCAAATAAATTTGCCCATCACTACTCAGGAACATTAGATACACCTACATATAATGTTATTAGTTTGGTAGTAGTGATGGGCGAATCTCCCGAGATTGGCGAAAAATTCGCGAAACGAGTCGCGGGACGCTGTTGACGAGCATCGCGTCAACTTTGACGCGTCACTTCCGACGCGTGTCGCGTCGTTTTCATCGCGTCGTGTCGTTTCCGAATAAATTCGCCAATCACTATTTGGTAGGATTTATCTGAGAAAAAGTTGATCAAGGTGTGCCTTTCTTCAGCCTCATTTACTCTGTATATAGCTATATTTATAAACCAGCAATACTTTCCACCAAAAATGGCTAATTTTCGTCTTTTATGCTTAGATGAATGGAGTTCTAAATGTGTTTAGTGATCGTTTATGTTCTTCTCTTTACTTTTTTGTGTTTTTAGTTTCTTGTTTGCTTAGCGCTACCCATCATTTATATATATAGCACTGCCTGAGTGGAACGGGGGTGACACACTCCCACTTTACAAGAAACATTGTGATTGCATCTGTCATGCGCCAGCTATTTCCTTGAAATAAGAAAACACATTGCATTTTTTCATCCCCTAATACATCAACAAAACTCAGGCTCATTTGATACCGCTGAGGCTGTGTGCTGTATTTTACCCGAAACATATATTCGGTAGTTAGAAACAATTATTTTTTTTTAATCTGGATTTATTTATATGAAAGTGCAGATTCAAAGAAAGAGAAATATTGCAGGATTGTATGTAAACAAATATATCAGTATAGGATGTGACAGCAGGGAAGAACCTGAAGGTCTATTTAGTTGAAAAAATACAAGCTGCAATCAATGCACCCTTTAGTTCTGGACTTTCTAGAATGGGGTGTTCAGCCTTTGATACCTGTGAACAACTGTTAGATGTAAAAAGAGTCAGGGAGCAAGTCAAGCATGAAAATGTTCCTGGGGTGCCAAATAAGGGCTGTGATTGGCTATTTGGTAGCCCTTATGTGAACTGGCAGCCTACATGAGACTCTATTTGGTTTTTATGCAACCAAAACCTGCCTCAAAAATTCAAAAATAAGCACCTGCTTTGTGGCCACTGTGAACAACATCCAAGGGGTTGGTGAACAACATGTTGTTTAAGAACAACTGGTTGGGGATCACTGGAGAATGCCTGTTTTTTCATATGATTTAGTAAGATGAGGCTCAGTATCCCTCAAGTATATTAAACTCCCATGTACTGTAGTTAACTGTAGTCTTCAGCACCCAAGCAACTACTGTATATTCCATAACCACTACCAAGAGGTAGACCTTTATTATTTTTCACAGCTTTCAGTGTCTTTCTAGTACACTTTACAGACTTGGTGTCCTTCCATTACATTACGCAACTCTATCAATGTCCCATTACTTTATCATAAAAGTGAATTGGAATAGAGAATTGGGGATTTTGTCACATTTATGTCAAATACTATGGTAGTACCACTTAGTTGAAAGGCGCTAGAGCTGATGATGTGTTTGGGTGGGAGAGCTAGTTTAGTCCTGTAAAGTGATGACCAACCCTGTAGGTACAGGTATATAAGGTGTCTTCCCTTGATAGTATAAAGGGATGTGATGGTGCAGTTAAGTAATTTCTCTGTTAGTCCCCCATCAATGATGTGCTCCCAAAGCCTGAGGTAGAGGAGGCCTCAAAGGCAGCCAAGGAGAAAGGACCCCATAAATGAGCTTTTAAAAGTAGGAATATGCCACAAGATATAGTGAGGTTATAGTTCACTTTCAAGTAAAATTTTAGCATTAACTACTTCTTTTCAATTGGTCTTCATTTTTCATTTTATGAAAGTTTCCAAAAAAAGTTGCCTCTTTCCAGCTTTTAAATGGAAGGTCACTGACCCCAGATGCAATAATTTTATTCTTATTGCTACTTTTTATTGCATATCTTTCTATTCAGTCACCCTGTTATTTATTTTCCGGTCTCCCATTTGAGGCACTGTATGGTTACTATGGTATAGTGGACCGGCTGTTGAAATTCCAAACTATAAAATAATAAATAAAAAATGAAGATCAGTTGCCGTAAAATTGTCTCAGATTTTCACTGTTTACAGTGATTCCCAACCAGTGGCTCGTGAGTAACATGTTGCTCTCCAACATTTTGGATGTTGCTCCCAGTGGCCTCAAATCAGGTGCTTTTCTTTGAATTTTTGGCTTGGATGAAAGTTTTAGTTGGATAAAAAAAGGTGTATAGACAACCAGACCCACCTGTAGGCTGTCAGTCCATATAAGGGCTACTTATTAGACAATCTAAGCCTCTAAGCCTAATAAGTACCTTATTTGTTATCCCAGGAATAGTGATGGGCGAATCTCCCCCGTTTTGCTGCGAAATTCGTGAATTGGCGAAAAAATTCGCTAAACGAAAAGAGTCGCGTTCTTGACGCGCGTCGCGTCATTTTTGTCGCGTCGCATCGTTTTCGTCGCATCGCGTCAAAAACTACCCGTGACTCATTTTTTTTCTAATTTATTCGCCGGCGGCGAATAGCGGGAATTCGCAGCGAATTCGCCTCTGGCGAATAAATTCGCCCATCACTACCCAGGAACATTTTTCCTGCTTCTGATGCTCCCCAACTCTTTTAACATTTGAATGTTGCTCTCAGGTATAAAAGGTTGGGGACCCCTGGTTTACATCATACTTATAGTTCATTTAAAGGTGAACGACCCAATGAGAGGTATACTGGTTTAGTACCATAGGTCTGCTATAAGCACAGGGAATCTAGATTATGCAGTAGGCTTAGATCAGAGGTAACCCACTGGTAGTCCTCTATGGAGAACCTCTGGTATTTTGTGGTAAGAAACCCTAGGGATAGTACAAAGAGCTATTTGTTAGTATACTGACTGTTGTGCCTGTTAATAAATGTTATTAGCCAAATGCAGGAAGAAAATAACCAGGAATGGAGCATATTGTATGAATGGAGCATAAGGTAAAGGAAATTACACTACTGCATGGTACTTTTTATACCTCCCTTACAAAACATGAAAGTAAGATATCAGGGCTTTAGCTCATGATAAATTCATTGGAGTACGATGTTTATTTCTGATGTTTCCTTAGCACTAAGTCTAATTGAGTTGACAACATAAATCATGTATATTCCTAATTGTTTCCAGAGTGCTAAGTCTGATTGAGTTGACAACATAAATCATGTATATTCTTCATTGTGTCCAAAGCGCTAAGTCTGATTGAGTGGATAACATAAATGTTGGATGACAAATTGACCTTGTTTGCTAGGCTTATTGCTGGATGTAAGGGATCAATAGGATTTCTCACTCATATAGTAAAAGTCACCGGGTTAACTGCATAGAAACTCTAATGCTACGAACATTTAGAAAAGGAGATGATACCTTCCAGGTAATTTGTCTGCCTGAAAAGAACATAGAGATACTTCAGCAATTGGTTTGTTTTTACTATTTATGAGTCTTCCTTGTTCCTACCTTATTCAGACATTACTGATGTCCTGCTGTATGTCTTCTATAGGAATATAATTGGCTTAAAGAGGTTGTTCACATTCGCGTTAACTTTTAGTATAATGTAGAG
>CM044431.1:225985640-225996803 GCA_024363595.1 Xenopus borealis | reverse complement strand
AACCTTGTAGTCAATTGGGTCTTTAGTTGCCGAGGTCACTGACCCCAAACAGCCAGGTAACATTTATAGTTTCAGAGCAAGAATAGGAAGGCTGAAAACAAGTTGAAAAGTTGGTTTGAAAAAGTCCATCTATGACAGATTAGAAGTTAATCGGCAGGTGAGCATCCCCTTTAAAACCATACTACAGTTAAAGCAGTTGTCCATGATAAGCTCATTTTTGCTGAACCTCAAGATAATTTTGCAGCTTTCACTTACAGAAGTTTTGTATTATTATTACCACCCATAAAGTTCCTGAAATATAGCCGTTGGATGGGCACCCAATTATTTCACTTGTTTCTGCCAAGTAAAGCTATAATTTCACCTAATTCCTTTTCCATCATTACTTAGGAACACATTTAATTCATTTGACCTTTTGCAACTCAGCAAACTTTAGCAAAATCTTAAAACTTCCCTTCAGTTTGGTAAATGCAGATAAAGATGGTTCCTCCTACAGCATGGAGTGATCCGAAGAGCAGCTCAGATATAAATCAAAGGCAGCGTTCATGCTTAATATAGAAATGTCTGTACAAAACAATGAGATTTAGAGGGCCACCATAGCATTGTTTATAGATTTATATATTGTATTGTTAAGTGGAAAAGAATTCAGAATCCTCCATGACTTTGCACTTTTCCCCCTTCCCTGCACATGCTCAGCTTTACATTATAGAGACCTACAGCCGTCCCTATGAATACAGTGATGGCAACATTTGAAAGTACTGTATTCAGGAGAGGTGGAGGCAGAAGACCCATAGCTGTGCTTCTCTACCCATACTTTACCTTGAGCGTCATACAGGCAGGCTTGTTATGGAGTCATAATGGACCCAAGTTGTAAATGAATCTGTAAGGACAAGGTTGGCTTGGGTCTGCTGATGTTGACCTCTGCATCTCATGGCAGATTCTTTTATTCAGCTTTAGGTGCAAAATTCAACCAGACCAGACTAGACAGAAGGGATCTCTGAATGAGCACTAAGGTGACAATCTGGTTTTCTGCTAAATTGGTAGTTTATTTTTGCACAAAAGGAGTCTTGTGATATTGCTCTGCTTAGGACTGACCATCAGTTGACTATTCGTTGATCACCAACAAAGAACAAAAGAGAATTAACAAGGAGAAACAACAAAGGGCAGAGAATAAGGTAAAAAAGAAGGGGCAGTGGTGTAGCTACCAGAAGAGCAGGTGGTGCAACTGTACCAGCAATCCTACTTGGAGATTAAAAAACTGGGCCTTTAATGAGGATGAGCCTAAGATCTAGTCTACTAATGACTTAAAGTCATCAGTTGGATAAAAGGCTGAGGGATAACATAGCTGCATGAGTACACAAGTATTTTTTACCCTGCAACAGTTTTATTTATCCTTGTGCCTTTGATGATCAGACATCATCTTTATTCTGAATTTACAAACAGAAATCATTTTCATGCCTTGATCCCCCTTTCTGCCAGTGCCTCCAATTATCCTTCATACACAGAATGATCCACTTTGCTCTGGCAAAACCTGTTGCAATAATTACACACCATTAGCCTGTTCTTTAACCATTTCAATAACCTCAGATGGGTCAAGGTATTGTTGCTAGAGTGTAAATAAAGTAAGTACAGACAGTTCATGAGCTTGTGACCTTCGTTATGTTTTCTAGCTCTGCATACATTGTGTATCATCTGAGAAAGGAGGCTGTGCTATTAGATCAGAGATATCCCGGCATAATGATAGGAAGTATATCAGTTGCACAGAAGCTTTAAAAAATATTCATCATTGTTAGAGCTTCAAGATTTCTGTATGACTGGAAAATATCTAACCCTAATACACTATATGACTGGGAGAGCTCTAACCTTAAAGCTGGCCATACACTCTTGTGTATCCAAGGGTCCCCAAACAAGAAGATCTGGGCCTTATTTGGTCACCCACATATTGGTCAACAATTGGATAAGGTTGCCCCTAGCTAATAAAATGTGTACTTCCAGACCAAGCTGCTCACTCACCCTGAGAATACCCTATATGACTGAGGGAGCTAGAACCCTAATCTTAATACAATGTTTGGTTAGAAGCTTTCTATCCCTAGAGAACTCTTCAAAATATTCACATCTAATTATGAGCTAAAGTGGCCAGTTCTGCTTGCTGAAATTTCACCAAATGCATTGGCGTCAATGAGAAGGGAAAATTAAATTGCAGTTAAGTTTTTAGTTTTGCAATATATATTGGTCTACCCTGAAAGAGAAGCACCTTTCTACTATACTGCAACTGTTCTTCATATAAATAAAAAATGTCGAGCCTTTGGGTGGGGTGGTGGTGGTGGTGGCAGTAGCCACTCCATTTGAGAATCACTGCCTTAGACTGTGATGGTAGATAATCACCAGTCATTGAGGTATCTAATCATCTGACTGATAGCAAGAGGACCCAGGATGAACTGGAATAGCAGATGAGTTACCTTTCTATGTATGCATAATATCACCATTAACTGCATGTATTTGCTGCTACAATCTTTTTATAGTTTAAGCTGGTACAGCCCCAGATTTGGTTAGGCTGTTTAAATAATTTCAGTTTGCAAGTAAAGTGAGGGGGACATTTAGATTAAGGACTATTAGTCCCAACAGGCAATCTCTATTAGTTGCCCAAAATGAAAGGGATGAGGACCAGCAAAACCCTGTCCATTCATTGTTTTTTTGTGGAGCCTCTCAACTAGGACATGGTATTGCCTCTATATGCATTTATTTACCAGTAGGTCTTTCCAGCTGACACAAGGTCACCCATTCCGATTAGAAGAAAAGAGGTACTGTCTAAATATTGGGAAGGGTTTTTTAACATTGCGAATCAGTGGTACAGGCTGATACATTAGATACCTTTAAGAAGGGGTCGGATGGTGTTTAGATAGTGAGGGAATACAGGGTTATGGAAGATAGCTCATAGTACAAGTTGATCCAGGGACTGGTCCTGAGGCAAATTGGAGAGGCTTCAGATGGGGTTTTATGCCTTTCTCTGGATCAACTTCAATTCGTTAGGCAGCTTAAAAAAAGTTAAAAGGTTGAACGTGATGGACGTGTGTATTTTTCAACCCAACTTATTATGTCACTATTTTACTATGTCCCTAGCTAGTGCTACATTATATTTCTGAGGCTGTGATAAATCTAATTTCTATGTATTTCTGTCATGTGTATATTGTCCTTGTATTTGTATAGAAGTATTTAGCAGGTTACGTAGATTACTTTTTCCCTGATAATGGAGCCAGACGAAGTATTTATTTTGATAATTTATACAGAACATGTCCCATTTCATTTATTGCCTTGATGCATCTTTTTTTTCCCCTACCGTCTCCCATTATCCTATATTCACACAAGGAGACTATTTTCCTGTAGGAAACCTTTGCGCTGATAGTAGTAATTGTATTCTGCCAGCCTATTCTTTCCCCATCTAAATAACCTCGGAAAGGGTTAAGACGTTTTTAGCGTATGAATAGAATGAAGGAAGGCAGTTCAAGAGCTTGCGACCCCCATTATATTTTCAAGAACGGTGTATAGGGAAGATAATTTGCCATTTACCTTCCTAATGTATTCCGTAGCATTAAATCTCGAGATATGTATATTTGTAACGGTGCTTTGAAAGACTCCCATCCATACCACCAACGGATTATATATATTAAAGACAGACCTTAAGTGACATGAATTATGTATAACAGGACAAGGGTTGTTTTCAGAGCTTTTTGAAAGCAATGCAAACAGATAAACACATAAAAAAGGCATCAGAACATGTAGTCGTTTTTATTAGGGATTACAATATCCATTTTTTTTTGGGTTCAGTCAAATACAAAAAATCTCCTATAAAATATACGGTGAATTTACATATTCACATTTTAGCAAAATGGAAAAAAATTGCTATTAAAAATAAATGTAAAGACTCCAGTTGTCCATTGCTTCAGGATTTGATCACCTATTCAGCTGAATCTAAACCTGCAATAAAAATCTGAGGTTTGCCTAAATCTTGAACTGAATCCCTAATTTTATCCTGGTAACCCACTTAAACACACTTAGGTAGGGATAATAGCAGCTGCAAAGTTTGCTTTGGGCATTGTAACCCATAGCAACCAATCAGATGTTTGCTTTAAGACAGTAGACCTATAAATGAGCAATATGTCACCATCACAATGGAGAGGTATGTTATGGTATCTAAGGAGCTTTAGGACTCAGAGCATTAGACTAATCCTTCTAGCGTTAATTGCTTATTATGGGTTATTGTATTGGGGAACACTTTATTCATGTTACATTATAACCCAATACATGTTGATGACTTCTTTGTACTTTACAGAATGATATGTAGCAAGACAGGCAGAAATAAATAGATAGATGCCCGATAGATAGATAGATAGATAGATAGATAAATTATACAAATGTAGATAAATATTAGCTAAATAGGTAAATCGATAGATAGCTAGACAGCTAGATGAGAAACAGATAGATAGTTAGACAGATAGCTATATGATAGATAGAGAAATAGATAGATCAATAGATAATAGATAGATTATACATATGTAGATAAATAATAGATAGGTAAATAGACAGATGACTAGATGACAAATAGAGACATATGTTGGGACCCATAGAGTTAACGAGGTCTCTATGGATTTAAGTCCCCAATTTCCTGATCTTCCTAGTTACTGGGCATAAGCTCATGTATCTTATTCCTATTTACATATCCACTGCTATTGGTTAGGAGCCGTTATGACCACATCCTGTCATACCCTTTATAGTGATTGTGAAGGGGTGGATTTTGGCTTTTTGCTCCTGGAACCTGATCGAGCTGGGTGTACCCAGAAAAGCCATGTGCTCTTGAGAAGAAGTCAGGGAGCAGGGAACCTGTGAATAAGGTTAGTATGTGGCAGGAATATAATGTTATAAACTCTCTAGGATAGTAAGGCAGAGAGGAAAGAGAGAAAGAGCAGCTGTGTGCTCCATCAAGGAGGTGTAGCAGGGAGTAGCTTCCCAGGCCATTAGATTGCCTACAGTGAAGGGAGCACAGTGGATAGGGTGTCAGGCTTTAGGTTCTCCTCCCTGACCACTCTACTGGGTGGGATCCAGACCACATGTGAGATATTTATGCCTGGAAGTGCTGTATGGCTTTGACTACATCCTCATGGAATGCCTCTACCTCTACCTCTGCATCTCTGTGTGAGTTATGTGCCTATCTATATTCTGCCTCTACATTTGAGCTCTCTGTGAGCCTGCCAGCTCTGTGTGAGTTGTGTGGTATGTGCATATATTCTGCCTGTAAAAAAAACTGCCTTTGTCTCAAAGAAATTAAAGTTATGTTGTTAAGTTACAAGAACCTTCTGGCACCCATTCATTCCTATTTTTGCATGCACAGTAGTACCTGGGAGTCATAGTTACATAGTTGAATTGGGTTGAAAAAAGACAAAGTCAATCAAGTTCAACCCCTCCAAATGAAAACCCAGCAGACACACACCCCTACATACCTTCACATAAATTAGATATGCCCCTATACTAACTATAGAGTTTAGTATCACAATAGCCTTTGATTATGTCTGTCCAAGAAATCATCCAAGCCCCTCTTAAAAGCATTAACGAAATCAGCATCACAACATCACCCGGCAGTGCATGCCACAACCTCACTGTCCTCACTGTGAAGAACCACCTACTCTGTTCCTTTAAATGAAAGTCCTTTTCTTCTAGTCTGAAGGGGTGGCCTCTTGTGATCCTCTTTATGGGTAAAAAGGTCCCCTGATATTTGTCTATAATGTCCTCTAATGTATTTGTAAAGTGTAATCATGTCCCCTCGCAAGCACCTTTTTCAAGAGAAAACAACCCCAACCTGGACAGTCTCCCAGTCTCATAATTGAAGTGTCCCAGTCTCATCCCTCTAACCAGTTTAGTTGCACTTAGTCTCTGCACTCTCTCCAGCTCATTTACATCCCTCCTAAGGACTGGAGTCCAAAACTGCACTGCATACTCCAGATGAGGCATTACTAGGGATCTATAAAGAGGTATAATTATGTTTTCATCTCTTGAGTTTATGCCCTTTTTTATGCAGGACAGAACTTTATTTGCTTTAGTAGCTACAGAATGACACTGCCCAGAATTATGAAAAAAATTGAAAAAGCCAATACCTTAATCAAGAGTGGGGTGTTCCCAAATTTATTGTAGTACTCCAGAAATGTGAGTCATGTTGAACATGACTCATGTGTCTGGAGCACTACAATAAATTTGGGAACACCCTACTTTTGATTAAGTTATTGGCTTTTTCATTTTTCTCATACTTAAAAGTGGCGGTAGATGAGGCCAGTACCAATACCTTTTCCCCATTTGTTTTAATTTTCGTCTAGTGCCCAGAATTAGACAATGTGTTATCTATAAAAAAAAAACAAGATCCTTCTCATTTAAGGAAATAAGCATTTATGTTATTTTTGCCAAAGTGCATAACCTTGCATTTATCAACATTGAACCTCATTTTCCAGTTTGCTGCCCAGTTTCCCAACTTAGACAAATCACTCAGCAAAGTGGCAGCATCCTGCATGGAACCTATAGTTCTGCACAGTTTAGTATCATCTGCAAAAATAGAAACTGTACTTTCAATGCCCACATCCAGGTCATTAATAAACAAGGTGAAAAGCAAAAGACCCAGTACAGAGCTCTGCTCCTATCACTAGCCGGACATTAACTATTTGTGGTTTACCAAGCTCAAATTAGCATTACACATAGATAGATAAACGATAGATATGCAGATAAATAATAGATGATAGATATAGGACAAATAGAGAAATAAATAGATTTCAAGCACAGAGCGAGAGAGGGGGGACGGCACAGCCCCAGGATGGCCCCTTCTACTGTATAAATAAATGTTGAAACTCTCCAGCAATCACACAATGAAGCTATAACATAGGAAAGAAGACTAACAGCAAGAAATGCCAGTCTCTTTGAAGCAAATATTTGTCCGGCTATATAATGAGATGAGATCCTACATGTACAGTACCTTTGTGGTTTATTGATCCTTGGGAAAGAAAAATCCTACATACTCAATTTGACATTTCCCAATTACTGTGTCCAGTTATAGCTATGTGAATCTAATTCAAATCTATAAGGTTACTTGTTAGAGCAAATATTACAGATTTGTATTCTACTTGTGCTGGTGGGTGGTAAAACCTCCAGTGTTTCAAAGTTCATCTATAATATGCAGCAATGTGGCCTAAAGGCTTTAGTATAAGATTGTAATAAGTTATAATTTCAGTGTATAACCTGGTTCTTAAAATTTTTTTTTCACAATACAGATATGGGTTCCGTTGTCTGGAAACCCATTATCCAGAAAGCTCCAAATTACGGAAAGGCCATCTCCCATAGACAATTTTTATCATCTTTACCTTTTGTCTCCATCTTGGTCTACTGTCACCATCTGGCCATTCTATCCCTATCTTGTCCTTCTATCACATTTTTATCCTGCTGTCTCCATTTTGCTCTACTGTTGTCAACCAGTCTAACTGTCAACATCTTGTCCTACTGTCAACATCTAACCAATGATGAGCCTGCTTTTTGCCTTGAGGCACGTTCTCTTATCATTAGTGTTTACCAAGAATTCCTACCACCAAGCAAGAGAGGAAGCAGAGAAGTAGCTGCATGAATACCAGGGCATACAGTTGTCATTTATATTCACCACACCTAGCTATATGTGTTGCTTGTCAACTAACCATTAGATCCAAATTTTTTAGAGCAGATGTAAGTTGGCTTGGTTACATCTTACATTATCAATTCAATTCTAGGCTGGCACAAATCCAGACTTCACTCCAAAGTATGATGCAAATAAAAGCAATATATTATACAAAGAGGAACATCTCAAGGGGTGGCATTATGCGTTTCGTGCCTTGTGGGCACTTAGTCATAGGCTAGGGGCCTTCAGTAAAACCAGTGATATTTAAATGGGAACACACTAATCAGAGAAGCGTTTTGAACAGCCAATCAAAAAGGTTAATGCATATGTGATTAGCCTGTCCAGAAAAAACACAGTACATTTAGAATGAACATGATAAAACCTTAAAAATACATAGTTACAAAAAGTATACATTTTTTACACCAGAGAGAGATCCTTTTTGCAAAGTAATTGTAAATGTTATAGTTTTATGGTTTCTAATTAATTTAAGTATAAGAGGTCAGGTGTATTTTTAGACAGCTTTTTAGACAAGTAATCAAAATTCAATCCTGAAGGTTGTCTTGTTCCTAAAAAGAAAATGTTGCTTCTTGAAGGTTCATTCCTGTTAAGCCTTGCCAAGCTAGATTTGTGTTAGAGCAGAGGTCTCCAACCTTTTCTGCCATTTGGGGCATCAACTGCTCACATTATGTTAAATTCAGTTCATCCGTGGCAAATGCGGACTCTGCTCGGCAGCCCAGTTCAGGTATGTCCGCGGCCCTGCAGTTGGGGACCTCTGCATTAGAGCATCTGTTACCTTGGACTCTAACACCCAGCATGGGCCTTAGTTAAGTGGAAGGTATGAGCTTGATTCTGTTATCAGTACTGTGGTTCTTCATTTAGGCAAAACAAGCCTAGTGGAGAGCTACTCCCTGCTATCAATCCTTGTGGAGCACAAGTTGCTTTTACTTGCTAGATCTCTCTGTCTCACTTTCCTGGAAAGGGCTGTTTTAATATATAACCTGTAAATTACTAAATTTACAGGGTCTTTGTTCCCCAATTTCAATAAAGGGGTGTCCCATTCATGCAGAACAGCCTTACTGGGCCTTGTTGATCTCCCTGGACCACATTCAGTTGGGTCAGCATAAGGTCATAGAGGAAGAACCACCTCTTACCAAACACTATATTAAAATGTGGCAGGAAATAGGATTTGCCAATTGAAGCAGCCCACAGAATGAGCTGTGGAATTAGTGGTGGAGCGCCAGAGTAAGCAAGCACAATCTAACAATCATTATTTCCTGGGCAATTCATATACCTGAACTCTTAACACTTCAGCAGTATTCACTCAACTCTTGTATATGAATGATTGTCCAACTTATTTATGTCTCCGTATCTAGGAGCTGCCTAGGAACTTCAGGCATGGAAGCAATGTCAGAAAGTTGTTTTTTTTCTCTCCAATATCTTCGTTATAATCATCTAAAAGTGATGCCAAGATGCTTTTCCTCTTCCTTCCAGAAGTAAATCGCAGCGGTTGGGTGCAGAGGCTTCCAATTAAAAACAGTGGGAGAAACAAGTTCTTTACACACAGTAAAAATCAGTTAATGCTGAACATCGCCTTTGCATTGTTGAGGTAAGAGATCTTTTTCTCTATTTAAAATGGGCCAATTAATCGAGTCATATGCTGAGAAATGCTCGGGGCAAGTCTAAAATTTAGAAAGGAGAGTTTAGGAAATAAAAATTACCAGCAGCTCTTGGAAAGCTATGCCGACAGAAAAATCATTAATACCTTGTGACGGCCGTGATCATGTATTCTTTTATATTTATAGTTTACTAGTACTTGACACAGTCAAAAGCAGCAGCAAACAACAACAATAGACGGATATTGTGTGGGAATCAGCCAAGTGTTTGGCCTTTAAATGAGCATTTAGTATAATGTAGAGAGTGATATTCTGAGACTACTTGCAATTGTTTTTCATTTTTTGTTATTTGTGGTTTTTGAGTTATTTAGCTTTTTATTCAGTAGCTCTCATAGTTGCAATTTCAGCAATCCGGTTGCTAGGGTCCAAATTACCCTAGCAACCATGCATTAATTTGAATAAGAGACTGCTATATGAATAGGAGAGGGCCTGGCTAGAAAGATGAGTAATAAAAAGAAGAAATAACACTACATTTGTAACCTTATAAAAAATTTGATTTTTTTTCGATGACCTCCATTTGAAAGCTGGCAAAAGTCAGAAGAAAAAAAAAAAAAATATATAAAATAAATAATGAAGACAAATTGAAAAGTTGCTTAGAATTGGCCATTCTATAACATGTTAAAGTTAACTTAAAATATAAACACCCCTTTAAGGGTGATTTACAATCAGCCCAGTAGCATTAGCTTCTATGGCAATTATGAGGAGTGGGTCTGGGCACACTGGGTTGTCCCACTGGCCTAGTCCAATCCCGCAACCCTCTCCTTTTGTCTGCCATAAGTCAAGTGGTAATTACTGGGCCCTGTTGTGGCCTGCAGTTCCTCCCTGAATGAAACACAAGTTGGGTAGGGCTGAGGATGAGGGGGCACCTCCGTGGTTGTCACCGCACCCCAATGCTTGTTTCATGGAGAATGCAGAAACCTATAGCAATTGATCTAGTATAGAAGACAGGGTGCATGTATGATCATGCCTATTTCTTGCACTTTGCACTCTGCTATAATGGCCCCATATTGGTATGACCCCAGTTGGTATAGCTGGAAAATAGCCAGAGTTGCCTTCACAGACCACACCCAACAAATTTTTTGCCAATCCTCATTCTGTTCTTGCTCCGCCTATCTCTAAGTATTCAAGCCCCACCCCCGCTCATGTTATAAATCAGGTCACTCAGAGCTTCCCCACCCTTGGGAGCCATTTATGTGCCAACTTCTGCTCTTCTGATACTCCCAGTTATAAAGTCTTAGTTTTGTTATCCAGCTTGGCTGAGCAATATCCAGAGTGAACTACTCCAATAATAACAGATGTAGATATTAAACAAACGCAAACTCATTCAAATAATTAAACATCAGAACATCTTTATGGAAACAAGGAATGGCAATGAAAGGGAATATCTTCATCAAATGATTCAATAAGACGAATACCAACAGATATTTCCATATGAAAGTCACTCCAATGCTTTTTAATTGTTAAGATATTCTGAGCATCAGCAGTGATTCATTATTGCAGTCCCTGCTCTCTCTCCGCCTTTACTCCTTGGAGATGGAGACCAAAAATATCTGACAGTTGATTCAATTTTTGTTATTGAGCTACGTCAGGCTCAGAAAAGATTTATCTTTGTCTTTATGGTGGAGCAGTTTATATTAAAGCACTTTGTCAAAACATTCCAAAAGTTTTTGCCAGCTACAGTACTCTAGCTGTGGCTGAACTGCAACTCCCAGTTTCTGCAATAGTTGAATCATTCACTCAAGAACAAATGGTGGGATTTACTGATACAGGTCAAGAAATTATATGGTAGGTAAGTGGAGCGTTATACAATGAGGC
>CM044431.1:225926437-225945726 GCA_024363595.1 Xenopus borealis | reverse complement strand
AAAAAAAACATGTTTTCCCATGACAGTTTCCCTTTAAGTCTACTAAATTTAAATATGAAGTGAACCCAAATAGGCTGGTTCTGCCTCCAATAAGGATAAATTGTATCTTTATTGGGATCAAGTACAAGCTACTGTTTAATTATTGCAGAGAAAAGGAAATCATTTTTAAAAATGTGGATTATCTGATTATAAGGGTGTATATGAAAAAAACAGGATAGATTTCTAACATTTCTGAGCAAAAAAGGCTTAGTTGAGTTTGTTAAAAATGAGGCAACATCTCACGTAGAGACAAAGATGTTTATGTCTAGAAACGACAGTGTTTAACCAGCACTCCCCTAATATCTGAAGCTGCAACTTACCTCCCCAAGCATCAGGCTGTGTTTGTATGTAACTGCAGCAGCAGTTGTTTGAATATCATGCTGGTGCCTCAACTCTGACGGGCAAAGAAAGAACATTGTGGCATTATGATAAATCTGCAGATGTATTTTATTATGCTTTTCATTTGTGGGAAAAAAAAGACAAATTATGCGGAAACTCTATTAGCTTTTATAGACCGAAAATAAAGCATTCGGTACAGATGATCTGATAATTAATATAGTTTTCTCCATAAAAATAGATTTATTTAATTTTCTATCATAATAAAAAGCATCAAGCGCTTCCTCAGATAACTTCTTGGGCGACGGAAAAAACCCTTGGTAATTACACTATTTGGTTATGGATTATGACCTTCATAGAAATGATACGAGACCAAAAACACTTTCCCCTTGAGTCTTTCAGTCCAATGCTCAGTTGACTGCATGAACTGTTTTTTCATTACGACACCATATTAATTATTGCATTCATTGCAGTGCTCCTGTATAACTTGCCTATTAGGCACTAACCTTTTAAACCATCCAGAAGCTGATGTTTTAATTCACGTTGGATTAGTAATTGTCCTTTCTTGGAACATGAAGAAATTTACAGTGATCCCCAACATGTTGCAAGTGGCATCAAATCAGGTGGTTGTTTTTGAATTTCTGAATTGGAGGCAAGTTTTGGAGGCATAAAGAACACGTGGGCTGCCAAACAGACCCACCCAGGAGCTGAAAAATAACCACTTGCACCCTTTTGCAGAATTGTATTCATGCTTCAGGTGCTCCCAATTTTTTTTATACTTAAATGTGGCTCACGGGTAAAAAATGTTGGGGACCCCTGCTCTAATGTTTATACATTGTATGTCTTTCTTCAAGAAGACTTAAAGCCACATTTAGGGTTGAATATCTCTTTCCAGTAAGCACCTTATCTCCTGGTAATGCCCTGTGATTTGACACCCATGCTGGCAAGATGATTTAGGGAGAAGATTATAACAGAAAACACTAAATATGGTTACCTTGTCTGTTCTCAATTTAACCTGCTGGAAGAGGTTATTTGCTAACCAAGATTAGACTAGTGATCCATAACAGTGGCTAGTGAGTAGTGATGGGCGAATTTATTCGCCTGGGGCGAATTCGCGCCAAATTCCCGCGATTCGCCGCTGGCGAATCACCAGCAAAATTTCACTTGGCGAAAATTCGCCGGAAAAACGAGTTGCGCATCGTTTTTGACGCGACGAAAACGACGTGCCACGCGCCAAAAACGACGCGACGCGCGTCAAAAGCGTGCGCGACTCGTTTCGCAAATTGTTTGCCAATTCGCGAATTTCTCTGGAAATTTGCGAATTTTTAGGCGAAGCGAATCTCGGGAGATTCGCCCATCACTACTAGTGAGCAATATGTTGCTCCCAGTGGCCTCAAAGTGGGTGATTTTTTATGAATTCCAATTGGGCTGCATAAAAGCCAGATGTACTGCCAAATAGAGCCTCCTGTAGTCACACATAGGGGCTACCAAATACCCAATCACAGCTCTTATTTCACACCCCAATGGACTTTTTGTCATGATGGTGTTGCTCCCCAATATTTTTACATTTGAATGTGACTTACAGGTAAAAAAAATGATGGGGACCCCCTCATCTAGACCAAGGCAAGGTCTAGATCCACCTGCACATGGCTCCACCATACCATTGCTTCCTATCAGGTGGGGTATATGAGAGATGCAAAGCTGGTTCAGCCATGAGCTGTTCAATTTATGAAATGCTCTATATGGGGCAGATTTACTATTGGTCGAATTTCGAATTGAAAAAAATTCGAAATTCGACCATGTGAATTGTGAGGGAAGTAAAATCCTTCTGATTCGAATATTGAATTCAAAGGATTTTACCGCTATTCGAATATTCGAACGATCGAATAGGAAAAATTAGATTGTTCGATTAAGAATTAGATCGATCGATTTTAAAACTTTGATCGAATTTTTCTTATTTGATCACAAACAAATTTTAAAATACCTATGGGAGCTTCCCATAGGGTTTTAAAGCAATTTGGTTAGGTTCAATCTGGCGAACTGGCCTATTGAATTTTTTTTAAAGGGCAAGTACTTCGACCATCGAATATTCGAATATTCATATACAATTAAATCAAAATATTCTAATTATTCGAATCAGTCGAAAAAAGTATTGAAGATTCGATGTTCATTTGCATATTTGAAATTCAAATTCGTATCTTTTTGAAAATCCGGTCAAATTTCGAATCCTTCACGTGAATTTGATTAATTTGCCCCATGTGTCTGTGCTCAGCTGACTGTCCATGACTGCAGTCTGTCTTTCAGCTCTTTGCGTCTTTGGTGCTTATTACAAAAACATACTGTCAGGTTGCTTTGTGAATTCGCAGGTCAACATTATCCAGTTGCAACCCGGACCGGATTTACATAGCGGACACTCCTAGGCCCACTGCCATTTGCCCCCCCCCAGCCCCCTCTCTTTTTATTGATGCAAATTTTCACCTGGATCGAAGCAATGGGGGTTGGTGCACAGAATATTTATAAAACTATTGTCTCCTTTGCATCCTCAGTGTTTCTGTGGGTGTGGTTGGCCAGCATGCCGCCCCCCTAAAATCCTGCTGCCCTAGGCCTGGGCCTTGGTGGCCTTTCCTCAAATCCAGGCCTGATTGCAACTGGCCAGACAGAGAAATATAAATACTATATAGAAATATAAAAACTCAAGAAAGCTGAATTCACAGCTGAGTACCAATATATTAGGTATCTGCCCAACCTTGTCTGATGGATAGTGTTCAAACATGCTCATTGACATAAGGAAAACCTTTAATTACTGTTGGTTTGCACCCATCGCAACACTTAGCCAGTCGAAAATTCTCTGGGACAAGACTAATTAACTAAAAAAAGAAGTTTCGTCCTGGCTGACGGATGCTGGAGAATTTTTGCTAGCTTTACTTCGGCAATGGAAGCAAATCAAAGTGAAGCTTGTGTTCAATTCTGCCTAGTGCAAATTCGTTAAAGGTCTTGCACTCAGGCTAATATGCATATGGCGGGAAATTTAAAGTTACATGTTGCATCAAATACATTACATTTACACTGATAAATAGACATGCCCAGGGAACCTTAATAAAGTCAATAGAGTTGTTTTAACCTACACATGAGACCACTGTAAAATAATGTTCTATGTGTTAGAAAATGTATGGGGGAAACCGGCTGCACAAAAAAATATTTTATGACTTTTGCAGCCTATCACCCTGAAAAAGAAAGACGCAATCCTTTTTTGAACTTAGAAGTTTTTCCACTCACAAAATAAGATGAATATGAGTAAATGATGATTGAGGTAGTTCTATGTAATTCATTGCACATCCTTGGTCTGAGCTGACGAAGGCAAGTCTAGTGAAAGAGGTACCGTTCAGTTTTAGTGAATTTGTGGAGAACGCCACATTCATCATGTAATGATAAACATTTTAATATGAGAGAGACTGTTAAATGGAATCCTATCCTTTAGCACCTTCTCATATTGACTAGGCCAAATGTGACATGAAGGGAAAGAAAAAGCAATGAAAGCCTAAAATAAATATTATAGGACAGGAATCAATTGCCAAACAGAAATGACAGGTGACACCCACGAATACAAAAGCTTGGTTAATAATTTATCCTGACTCCTGGCTTCAAGTCCATTTCCTGCTAGAGGTAGAGAATGGTTTATAATACCCTTAACAACATTTTCTTACATTCTCGCCTTCCCTATTGAACAATAGGCGTTGTTCCCTCTTTTCACCTTGTACTTGTGCTATGATATTTTGATTAGGCCCAGCTCCACATTGAGGAGGTAAGGAGAGGGCTTTGTTGACCCATGCACCCACTTGGACTACCTAACTTGGTTGCTGCATGAGATTGTTTGGGGAAGTTTGGGGGCAGGACATGGGATGCCAAGGGCCATCCCCCAGCCTGACCCTCATTGATTGAGGGTTGTTTCCTCGAGGAGGTCAAGATCATTGTTCTCCATTCTGGTGTGAAATAACGCAGTGGTTTGTGCATAGGTTGCTGTGTGTCTTGCAACCCCCCACTTCAGAGGGATACTTTCTTTATGTTTCTCTCCAGACTGGCAAGAGAGGTGCAAGAGAGCACCCTTTGGTGCTTGTTTAGAAAGCACTTGCATCTAGGATCTGGCTGCACTCTGTATGTTAGGTGCAGAGAGCAGGATGGCGCAAAGCAGCATGGTCTTGCCTGTCATGATGTCTGCACCCCCTCTAAATGATGAAGTTAGGAGATGAGTATTGGGCTGTAGTAAAGATGCCTATTGGCCCCTCTCTCACTTGCCCCTCATGAATACAACAAAGTTTTCACAAATTGACACCATCCATCTACAGGATACTTGGACCCCAAGCTACTCATTGAACTTCGCAATGGTTGCACTCTGTGTTGTTGTGTCCATCCCACCTCCTGTTGCAAATTGTTTCCAAGGGCACCTATTGATTCTGGGGAACCCTGGAGCTACTGTCATCTTAAAGCTCCAGGGTTACTGTGGGATGCAGGGGCTGCCTACTTGCAACTAAAGAATTGCTCGGAAACATCATTTTTTTCAGTAAGCTCCAAAAATGATGTGATTCCCATAACTGAGGGTTATTGTGATATAACTGCATCAGACACATCTTCCCTTCATGACTGCAATGATGTTGGTATTATGGGGATACATATGCTGGATTGTGGGTAAACAAACATAGCTACTTGTGTCCAAAAATTGTCCTCTACATACTGCACTTGAGGTCATAAATGACCAAACGCAGTGCCTATTGCTGTTGTCCCCAACCAGTGGCTCACAAGCAACATGTTGCTCACCAGCCCCTTGGATGTCGCTCCCTGTGGCCTTAAAGCAGGTGCTTAGTTTTGAATTCCAGGCTTGGAGGCACATTTTGGTTGTATAAAAACCAGGTGTACTGCCAAACAGAGTCTCCAGTAGGCTGCCAGTCCACATACCAGTTAGGCAATCACAATCCTTAACTGGTACCCCCAGGGACTTTTTCATGCTTATGTTGCTCCCCTACTCTTTTTACATTTGAATGCCACTCATGGGTAAAACTGGACACCTCTGATCTAGACCAAGACAAAGTCTAGATCCACTTGTACTTAGCTCTACCATATCATTACATCCTGTCTGTTGGGGTAAATGTGAAATTTAGACCATCTGATATGGGAAAGGTTAAGGATAGATAAGGAGCTGGTTCAGCCATAAGTCGTTCAAATTATGTACTGCTCTATATATGCTACTGTTTGTAACCAATTATGAAGCGGTTGGAGACAGATCCAACTTGTAGCCAATAATAGCAGGAGAACTTTCACAGTACAACCTGTAACAAATCAAAGCATTAAACATTCAAAAGACTGGACTAACTTGTAGCCAATCAGATCAATCACAGGACTAGGCCAAGCTGTAGCCACTAGGGTCAATAGAACTTGGAAGCAACATTCAGTAGCCAATATCAGCACTGGACCTAGATTCTCATGTTTTCAAGTAAGGGACTTATTCTGGTTTAGGTGCAAAATTAACAACAATCAGAGCCATTCCCAGAATTAGAATCAATTTTCAGGTCAAATGAAATAGATTTCTACAGCGACTCGCTTTGACCCTCAGGTGATTTGCTTGCAAACTGCAAACTCATTTTTTATGGCTTTAGCCTGTGCTTTAAATTGTATCTTCAGTCCTCATTTCTAGTCAGTCCAGGGCAGTATTCACACTGTAATGATGGAGATAGGGCTTGGAATTGGGTTGGGGTTTTTCAAAGCCAAATTGAAATGTTCTTTCTTTTTTTCCCAGAAAAAAAAAAATAAAGAAGCCAAATTGAGCATCGGGTGTCCATTTTGCATTTGCACAGAAAGTCATTATGAATCTGGAGGGGAATATTAGCTACTTTCTCAAATAACTTTCACTTCACTTTGATGTGATTTCCCGATATTACCCAATTAAAAGGCGTTGCAATGATTTCATTTATGACTAAATTTCTTTCAAAAGGTAAGGGAAAAAAGGAAACTTAAAGTTGCTGAAACCAAGGTCGTCGTCATTCTTTAGCCCTCAGACAAGAGATGTAGAGCTAATTATTATAACATTTTGATTATGTTTAGTATTTACTGTGTATTAATTGTATCTTGCTGAGCTATAACTGATTAGTCATTTTGAGGACTGCCTGATTAATGCATCTTCCTATAATAATGCTCCTAATGAGAATTTAATGTTTGCTCAAATTGTTTTATAAATGTATTTATGATATTGCAGTATATTCTTTTTTTCTTTCTAATCTGCATTAGACTTTTCTGCAGTTCTTCAGTGCAGCCTTAATTCACCAATTTATCCCACAATGAACACTAACACAATGGGGGGCATCAACTGGGTGCAGTGCAGGATGCAAAGTGCAAAACAGGAGCACAATCCACCATATGTTTTTTGCACTTTGCATCTTGTGCTGCATTTAAATGAATTGAGACAGTTCCCCAAATGAAGAGCATAGACCTATGTTCCTCCAATGAATACAGGACTGTCCACGTTTAGTAGCCATGTATTCAGTTTGTTCCCACTCCTTAACTTGCACATAAGTCATAAGCCACAAGTCATAACTATGGAACCCTGGCCTATGGGGCAGGACATAACTGCTTTTGAATGAGGACTAAGGGGCATTTTTTGCACCCCCTAGTGCTCTTGTACTTCCATTCATGATCTTGGAAAATGACTCTTAACATATATATATACATATAAGGATGTGGAAGATAATCTAAGCTCAACTGATCCTCATTTTTGGTGCTGCACCCCAGTCATGAATTATCCACAATGAACTGCCTTAAAGGGGTTGTTGACCCTAAAATTGACCTTTTGTATGGCGTAAACAGCAGGATACTGAGACAATGTGCAACTGGTGATCATTTGGGTATTTTTTTGTGGTTTTTGAATTATTCACAGTTGCTGTTCTGCAGCTCTCCGGCTGAAATATAGGGCTGCTAGAGGTTAATTACCCGAGCATTCAGGGAGCCGTTATGAAATCAGAATGGACGATGAATAGCAGAGGCCATGAAAACAAACAAGAGGAGAATTATAATACTGAAGCCTCGCAGTGAATGTTTTTTGTTGCTGGAGTTAGTGACCCCAACACGCAAATATCATTTAACCTATAGGCTTAAAAGAGCCTTAATATAAAAGCTAATAACAATAAAAATGTACGACTAAAGCACCACATATGCCATAACTCTACAGCACTACAGACATTAGGGCATTTTACACCTGTTTCTCTCCAGGTAAAGCATCTGCTCCGTGACAATGTTTATCTCAGCTGTACCCTCCCAAAATAGTAAAGATGGGAACTCTATATCATGTATTTTGGGAAGTTCTTCATATGTAGCATTTTTGGGCCTCGATTCTAGATGTCATAGAAGCCAACTTTGTCCTCCTTAACATATGATCTTCAGAACTGTGCCTTATGGGGAACACAGACCCAATTACCCTCAAGTTACATCAGTGACTGTTCTACATGCAAATGATGCACTATGCTAAAAAAGTCATACTAACCTGGAAGGTCAAGAGGCTGCCAACAGTGGCTGATGGAAAAAGTCCATAAACGAGGTTCTCCTCCTGCAAAAAAAGTTTCCAGATACATTCTTGTCAATATTATGTCCTTGGCTAGATTTTCCTGATACCACAGAGACTTGGCGTCTAAAAAAAGTCATATGGCTAGCTGGGAAGGCCACCAGGCTGCCAACAATGGCTTGATGAAAAAAGTCCATAAATTAGGTATTCCTCCTGCAAAAGAAGATGTCCAGATACATTCTTGACAATATGGAGTCCTTGGCTAGATTTGCCTGAGGTGATTTGCCTGGGTTGAATGTGGTTGTCTACCCAGGTATATTCTGATCAGTCTTGTGTCTTGTTTTTGTATTGCATTTTGTTCAGCTTGTATAATTTATTGAAATGCAAGACAACTTATGTTTTTCTCTATGTACTCTTATTTTTACATTCAAAAATGCAAAATAAAAGCTTTAAAAAATATTCACTGCAGACCACAGGCTTGTCACATGTCATCACAGCAGTTTCAAATTTATAGTTCACCAGAAACCAGAATGTCAGGATCTTTCAGTGCTGCTTTAATGGATTGACACTAACCAATGGCAGGTCTCACACCAAACAACACCAAATCTCTTCATTGGAGTGCAATGCTCTTATTCTAAGCTCTTTGAGTGTGCTATAAGAGTAGTTCTTTAGCTACAGATGCAGTCACTTGGATTTGTGAGTTAAATGCGTCGGGACTCAGGGCTAATTGAAGAAACTGTGTTATCTAAAGTTATCTTAACTCATTTAATGCATTTAACCTTTTCATTAGCATACCAAAGCACCATTGTTTTCAATGGTGAACTCTTTAATTGGATGGGATGCTGTGACACAATATTCTGTGCTAAGTGGGATAAATGGGATAGATGAGTTAAGTCACGACGCATTTAACACACAAATCCAAGTGACTGCATCTGTACAAGACTTATTCATGGGGTCCCTCTCATCAAAACTTTGGGTCTTGGCTTCTCCTTATTGAGGTCTCCTGTCTGAGGATACATTACAACATTCAGCTCATTCCTGTAGTGTAGTCCATAGAGACAGATCAATGAGATCCCATCTATGGACTAGGAAGTAACATCAACAGCAATTGTGCTAAAGCCTTTTAGCGTATTATTGTGATCTCCACACTGCACATCTCAATAAAACTAGAGCAGTAGACTTTCCAGATAGAGTACCACCTTATATTTTATATACACAGAATTTATTGCATAGAATAGGGATTACCCATAACACCTTAGTTCTTAGTAAGAACATATACCTCTCACCGGGCACAGGTTTCCCTCTACACAGTAGGGGAAGCTGCCTTTCTACATCGCCTACAGTTCTGTGGGTTGTATTAACATTGGAGACAAACATTACTGGTGATGTTGTTTATAGCAACCAGTCAGATCTTTACTTGTGTTTTCTAACCTGTAGGTGTTAAAATCTAATTTCTAATTGGTTGCAATGGGCCACATTACTGGTGATTTTTGTCTCCAATGTTAATAAATACACCCAGGGTTGGACTGGGCCAGCGGGACACCAGGAAAAAACCTGGTGGGCCCCTGGTTCTTTTTGGGCTCACTGGCCCAGATCCACACCCAGATCCCCAGGCCTGGATTTGTGGAAAGGCCACCAAGGCCCAGACCTAGAGCAGCAGGATTTTAGGGGGTGGCATGCTGCCCAACCCCACCCACATTGGTTCAGAAACACTGGAGATGCACAAGAGATACAATAGTTTTTTAAATTTCCAATTCGCCAATCCCCATTGCTCCAGTCCTGATGACGAAAATTTGAGCTAATAAAAGGGAGGGGGACGATGAACTACAGTAGGCCTAGGAGGGCCCACTATGTAAATCCAGCCCTGCAGATCCCAAGACTTCTTTGTGCCGAGACCTCCCTTTATCGTGCAGTACCGGCAAAATCATAGTGTGCATGTGCGTGCATGCACACACACATGGCGGCACAGCAGGGTGGTCCAGAAGGGGGCCCTGGGACAGCAGCCCCCCAGTCTGACCCTGAATGAACCACAAAGACTTGCTTGTCTGATTGGGAATGATTGGGACATATTGGACCAGTCAAGTGTCAAGCTAAAACAGATATTTGACTAATATGCACCCTGTCTAAATAAAAATGGGATATAATTAGCTGAGAATCTGCAGAACGAAGAGTGACTACTCCTAGGGGCTACTTGGTTACAGCTGCATCACCAGACTGAGCTTTTGATTTAAGACTGAAACTTCTTGTTCTATACATTTGGAGATACAATACTTTACTTTATTTGCATATTTCAGTCAACACAATATGTTAACAACATCCACATTATTGTGACATGATGAATCTGTGACAACATTTGGCTTGGGAATGAGAGAAGGTAGACAATACAAACCAGAATGTGTTCAAACATAGATATGCGTATTACTGCAATGACTTTCACCTCCCGTGCCTGAAAGCTCTCATAGCGCCATGCTTGTTTAAAATCCCTTCAACATCTTTTTCTGAGATTATTTTGTTTTCTTTGAGATTTAGTCATGGAACATTGCAGAACATTGCAGACTTTTGCTACTTCAGTACCCATTCATCAGTTGTACTAAAGTAATAAAATGCCATCCTTTCATCATTATAAATCAATATGAGCATTAAAAACTCTGTTGAAGGCTTGGCCAAGTTAATAATGGCTGATACCTCATGCCAACAATCTCTGCCACACAACTGATGGGCCAGAAGTCTGTATGATAATATTACTATGAGACAGAGCAATGAGCTGTGATGACACAATAGAGGGAGCAGACGCTCGAGCTCAGGAGTCCCCAACATTTTTTTTACCTGTGAGCCAATTCAGTAAAAGAAGCAACATAATGTTCCTGTGGGTTTCAAATAAGTGTGTGATTGGCTATTGGTAGCCCCTTTGTGGACTGGAAGCCTACATGAGGCTCTGTTTGACAGTACTCTTAAACACTCGTGAGTATAATCGGAAACAGATCCGATACTGTGTGGGTAATAACGAGTAGATTAACTCTATAATTCCCTTTACTACACGTGCACACTGTTTGATGGTGACAGATGGTGATTTCTAATTAAAGTTACACATGAATAGCATGTCACTTTATGGATATATGCCTAATACACTGATAGTGTAATATACCACTTACACTTTTGGGTGAAATTTTGACTTACTTAAATACTACACTATATTTTTTTGTTTTTGTTTCCTCTTGCCTTTGAGGTACAGTCAGCAACATCTCCCTTTGGGAATCTGTTTGAGTACACTTAGTTTTTGATACCACCAAAACATGTCTCCAATTCAAGAATTCAATAATAAGCACCTGCTTTGAGACCACTGGGTCCACAATACAAAATGTCACAAATTTTCACATGGGACTCTTGGGTGGGCAGTCAAAGAATTGTTTTTTGTTAGGGATTATCAAATGTCAAGTGATGTTCCTGGCTATTAGTACAATGAAAAACTTCTGTTATTCCACATGGAGAGAAAAATCACAGAGCCCTATCCTCAACCCAACAGACCCCCCAGTAGGAAGTGATTACAACCTCAACTATGAGCCAGACTTGATCACCAGACACTAGTGCCCAATTACTTGTGGCTGATTGGAAGGCAATCCCACAATTAATGGTCCAACACTTAGTGGGAACCTACCCAGCAGAGTAGAGGAGCTTAATGCAGCAGGTGGTGATGATGATGAGTGGATCTGCCCCGTTTCGCATCTCCAAAAAATTCATGAAAAGGCAAAAAATGTGCGAAATGCATTGAAGTCAATTGGGCATCAAAAATGTTTTCATGCCCAACAGTTTTTTTTGTGTGTGACAATTTTTTCTCATTCCACATGCATTGCAAGTCAATGAGCGTCAACATTTTGTCTTACTGATAATTTTGTCTTGGCAACTTATTTGTCTCTGCAACTTTTTTGTCCAAATGCATTAAATTCAATGGGGTCAAAAACAATTTTGCATGCCACAGTTTTTACACGCGTGACTTTTTTTGTCACAGCTAATTTTTCCTTGGCAAATTTTTGCCGCAGTTTCGAGAAAAAAAATTGCAGGTAGCGAAGTACAGAGTTCACTGCGAATCCATGCTTGGAGAATACATTCACTCATCACTATCTGTAAGGCTACAAATTTATTGTTATTGCTACTTTTATTACTTATCTTTCTATTCAGGCCTCTCCTATTTATATTCCTGTCATTCAAATCATTGCATGATAATGGAAAACCGGAGAGCTGCTTAATAAAAAGCTAAATAACAATAACTCAAAAACCACAAATAATAAAAAATGAAAACTAGTTGCAACTTGTCTCAGAATATTACTAGTAATGGGCGAATTAATTTATAAATTCGCGAAACGCCAGCGAGTCGCGCGTAGGTTTTGACGCGACAAAAACGATACAATGCGCGTCAAAAACGTGCCGCGACTCTTTTTGCTAATTTTTCCTCCCATTCATGAATTTCGCTGGAAATTCGCAAATTTTTTGGCGAAGCGAAACGGGGTAGATTCGCCCATCACTAAATATTATGCTATACATCATACTTAAAGTTAACTCAAAGGTCAACAACCTCTTTAAATATAACATATAAACTGGATGGGAACCCCTCTGTTAGTTTTAAAGGGCATTCATCATAGTGTGGCCCAGCTTTGCCCAAATCTACTGTCAAAACAAAAGTAAACTAGTGCTGAAAACTGTAATGCGTGTGCTTCTGTAGAATAAGAGCCTCGGGGGAATCCAAACTGTTTGCAGAAAATGATGCTGTGCATTAAAAAAAAAATCTGTTAAACAAATCCATGATCCATATTTTTATTACTGAATTAAATTAATGTAATTTTGTTCTCTGCTCAGTGCTTGATAGTTCTGAACTGCAGGATAAGCCAACAGCTTCTGCCGTCTGGTGCAAGGCTTTTTCAGCAGTGCGACTGCCTAACATTTGTATCAGGTGTGAGGCTTCTTTCAGTGATCTGCCATCCATTTGTTTGCACTGAAACAAGCTGTGACTTTAATGAATTCATTAGTCAACTCTGCAGCATATTCTGAGGCCACAGCCCTATGCAAATAAGCTTTTCCATTAGTATGCTTATATTAAATTTACAGTGACCCACTGCTAATTTGCTCGCTATCTTCTGTTTCGTTTATCCAGGTGGCCTGCAACTAATACTTGCCCTTTGACTCTTTTTAGTTTGGATTGATAATACAGACCAGGTGCCTGTAATGTTAAAGATAAAGTACAATTAATAGATGGATAAAATCACCAACCTCTTTTATGTAATATGCAATACCGCAAATACAGATGGAGAATGGTATCTCCACTATATCAGCCAAATTCACCAAAAGAAAAAAAACTAGAGTTAAAGGGGTTGTTCACCTTTAAATCAACTATTAGCATGATGTAGAGAGTGAGTTTTAAATTTTTACTATTTGTGTTTTTTTTATAGTTGTTATTTAGCTTTTTATTCAGCAACTCTCTCGTTTGCAATTTCAGCAATCTGGTTGCCAAAGTCCTAATTCCCCTAGCAACCATGCATTGATTTGAATACAGGAACTGGAATATGAATAGGAGAGGCCTGAATAGAAAGATAAGTAATAAAAATATTATTAATTAAAATTACAATACATGTGTAGACCATTTTTTTGATGGGGTCAGTGAACCCTATTTGAAATCTGGAAAGAAGAAGAAGGCACAAAATCCAAAAACTAAAAAAATCAAGGGTAATTGAAAAATTTCTTAGACATACTAAAAATTAACCACCCCTCGAAGTCCATGAAGAGATGGAAATTCACATCTTTCTATTCAGATATACACGTCGCATTTATTATTTATTATTTTTAACAATGCATGAGCTTTTCTTAGATTTCAACCCAATGTAGACAGGAGAGTTCCCTAGTTAAATAAAGGACTGCTGTGGCTGAAAATGTAAGAAACATTTGGAATCTCATCCTTTTGCAAAGTTCCATTCAACTATTAGGTATAAAGCCCCAAATACTGCAGACTTTGTAACCATGGTAACCAACGATTTAATGGTGGGCTTATGCCTTTAAATTGGAAAAACACTATTCTATAAAAAAAAATCCACAACAGGGGAGGATTAGCCTGTAGGACAAGTTAACTGGCAAGAAGAAACCTGAGATATACAATATGGCCAAAAGTATATGGATACTTGCAGGTCCTGTTCCAAAGCCAAGGAGATGAAAATAAAATCAGCCCAGGACTGGACCAAGTCACTGGCCCACTGGCCCACCCAAACCTTTTGTAAACTTGCCTCTCCCTGTGTGTGTGTGCGTTAGCACCAGGGGCGGATTAATGCATAAGCTAACCTAAGTTATAGCCTAGAGGGGCTTTTTCAATTGGTGTTTTTATTTTATTTAAAGGAGAACTAAACCCCCCTGCCCCCCCTATACTGGCCTGCTGGACCCCTTCATGCCCCCTCTGCACAGTGTTACCCCTGAATTGTGTCCCCTCTACTAATACTGACTTCACATGCAGAGTCAGTGCAGTGGAGGATACGGGCGCCATCTTCCAGAGCTTCAATATTCTTCGGGGAAAAACCCAATGGGCTTGGCCCCCGTGGGCCCTGCCGGCCCAGACCTGGTCTTTGCAGAGAAGTGACTTCTGACCACCCTCTCTGTCCTCTGGCGAGGCTGAAAGAGGAAGAAGTAGCAATGGTAGGTTTGAGGAGGTTTGCAGCTCGGGGAAGGGGTCCAGAGGGCACTATGTGTCTGTGGTGGGGGGGGGGTCTGGCGCTGACTAAGGGCAGTAAGGGGTAAATATTTAGCTCCCCTTTACCTTTGCGCCCTAATCAAGTGCCTTTCTACCTAATCCTAGTTCAAGCCCTCCCTTTGCTGTTATAACTGCCCCTACTCTTTTGGGAAGATTCCCAGTAGAAGTTGAAACATTCTTGGTGGGATTTGTTTCCATTTAGCCACACGAACATTAGTGAGGTTGGGCACTAATCTTTTAGATCAGGCCTGGCCAGCAGGTGGGGCTCCGATTCATCCCATAGGTGTTCATTTGGATTGAGGTCAGGGCTCTGTGCAGGTCAGTCAAGTTCTCCCACTTCCATCTCAACCAACCCATTCTGTACAGACCCGCCGTGGCGATAAAATTGTGCTGCCATGTACGTGGCATGGAATCATCATGAATGACACTGTGTGATGTCATGGCACCTATGTCAACAATGATGGGTGTAATTTAAAGTTACATACTTAGTTGCATAGTTAAATTGGGTTGGAAAAAGACAAAGTCCATCAAGTTCAACCCCTCCACTCTTTCACACAAACCATAAATGTATTATACTGATACAAACATTTTTTTTAAACTATTAATCTAAATGAAAAGTTGCCTATAGGTCATGTTGATCGTTTTTCATGGATAGTTCTGCTTTTGTAAGTAATTGTTCCTAAACTTGACTGTTTTGTCAACCTGACTGTCCCTTCTCAGTTTGTCAGTTAGAGTTTGTAATGCCAACAGACTCCTGCTGCACAATAATGTAAAAGCATCAGGCAAATCATGGCAACATTATAAATAGTTTGCAAAGACAATATAACGATTAGTTAAGGGGTGAATCTATACCGTTTCGCCAAAAAATTAGCAAATTTCCAGCAAATTCGCAAATTGTCGAAAAAGTTAGCAAAACGCGTCACGGCACGTTTTTGAAGTTCGTCGTGTTGATTTCACGTTGTTTACCGTCGTTTTCGACGCGTGACTCGTTTTTTTTGGAGGCCAATTTTTTTTTTCCACGAATCGCGGGAATGCGCCCATCACTAATTGTGATAGATATAAAAAAGGTTATTTTCTGGTGTCAGTATCTCTCAAGAGCATCTCCAGGCAGGGAGGCACTAGCCTCAGAAAAACATAATGTGATATCCCATTGCCATTTTCCACTGGATAAACTCAGAGTTCTATATGTGTACAGGTATGGGATCTGTTATCTGGAAACCCGTTATACAGAAAGCTAATAATAAAACAGGAGATTGTACTTGATCACAACTAAGATATAATTAATCCTTAGTGGAAGCAAAACCAGCCTATTGGGTTTATTTTAAGGTTTACATGATTTTCTAGTAGGCTTAAGGTATGAAGATCCAAAAACCTTAAGTCCTGAGAATTCTGGATAACAGGCCCCATACCTGTACTATTTAATGCTACTGTATGTAATGTGTGGTTCATATGAACTAATGATTGCAGACCCCCCACTCGACATGACCACATCAACCATATTTGAAGGTATCTCTTGGCATAATTGAAACAGTGAAGGCCAACTCATCTATCTAAAAGCACCATGGCCCAGGCACCACCAGCGTTTTATTATCATTGATGTTCACTTTATTCTTCCTGAATATTATATAACCTACCCCAGCACAAGTGTAAAGATGAAATTCCTTAATTGGTGACACTGGAGACCTAGGGATTATGGGTATTCATTTAATCTCTTTGGAATGGGCATGTTCCTTCCTTGCGCCCTTGTAACATTCTAATGATATTCTTCCCATTTCAGAAAAGTACAGGCTCTCTCTTCCACTTTATTGAATCAAACTCTGCATAATCTTCGTTACGATTTTCTGTAAACCACTCAACGGCTGAAAAAAAGAATGTAGCCGTCGGGGTGGAAAATTGCCTTTTCTAAGTAAGTCAGATAAATATTAAATGAGGAATAAAATGCCTTGTGTTACTGGTAATCAGGTTGAGGTGGATTTCATGAATTTCCCATTGTGAGAAACAGACACCTACCTCATTTCCCCCTTGAGCTGTATATAAAGGACCCGCAATTATCTATTAATAACAAAAACGGTGGTGCTTATAATTGGAAACGTCTGATAATGTAACCAGATTTTATAGAGAGGCACGCAAATATATTGCAAACTTGATTGTTGCTCTGAACACTTCTGAAAGGTTTTGTTTACATATCGTTCAGTTATATACAGTCAAATGGTACTAAATACACTTGTATTTATTTTTATAAACGGAATTGTTTGTTGGGTCTGTTTCATTTTGAACAAAATTAGGAAAGAAGAGTAATGTTGATGGATGGGTCTGGCAGAAACCATTAGGACCAGCAAATGTGATTGTACTTGTAGGGGAACTTCTCCCTACTGTTCAGGAAGTCCCCAACTCTTCACCTTTGTATAGGAAAATATTTCCCATTTGCCAAAGCGTTTTACCATGTGTAGGAGTCTGGTTAAATTAATCTTTATTCAGGCAGTCCCCCTAAGTTTTGATAGGGTGATGTCCTGTGATTGTGATGTTCTAGGATGGGTCGTTGCATCAGTCTACAGGAGACCTGCCCAGTTTTCCTAATTTGGAAAATGGGCAAGTGGCAGTCATAAATTTTTGCCAGATAAGTGGGCCTAAGTTAGAGTCTTGGATACCCAAGTGTAGTTCTTAGTAATAAATGAGAAACTGTTTCCCTTTCCTGTATTCTGCTCCTGAATTTAAATTCTTCCTTGATTCCCCTTGGGCAGGCAGGTGGGTCAAAATTGGAGCCTACATTAAGTTGGGCCTTGTTAGTTGTATGAATATATTTAAGATAAGATCACACTAGCTGGCACTCCCTTCAGTTTCTAATGTGGCCAATAGAGGGTAGAATTCCCTTAGGTTGGGTTGGTTAAGATTCTGCCTAGCACAGGGCTGTTCAGCTGGAGGTCTGTAGGCTGGATGTTGCCCTTCAAGAGATATGTATGCCCAAGATCTCCATAGCTGTCTTTTTATGACATTATTGTATTCTACAATTCGGTCATCCATTCATATATAATAACTTATAAATGGCCCACAGCATGGAATATCTTGGACAGCACTGCCTTAGAACAGAACAGAGCTGGGGAACAACACAAGCATGAATAAAAGTTCCACAGAAGCAATTGGCTATTTGGTAGCCCTAAGTGAACTATACAGACTGTGTTTGGCAGTTCACCTGTTTTTCTGCAACCAAAACTTGCCTCCAAGCCTGGCATTGAAAAATAAGCATCTGCTTTGAGGCCACTGGGAGCAACATGCAAGGGGTTAGTGAGTAACATATTGCCCATGAGCCACTGGTTGGGGATAGAGTTGCCACCTATACAATTTTCACCTGGACAGCCGGTTTTTGGAAGGGCTGTCTAGGTGAAAACTGCGTGTCTGGATTTCCAAATTAGGAAATCCAGACAGGACATTAATGTCAATGGCATAGATATTAGGCAATCATTGATCGCCACATCATAACCCTGCCTCCTAAAGTAATAGACCCACCCCAAATCTTTACCCATCCCTCCTCTGATGTCACATGCCCTGCCCCAACGTCATCCATCCTGCGCCCTGGGCAGAGTTACCCTGAAAATTGGCAACCATAGTTGCAGACCACTGACCCTAGACAGTTCTAGTAGAGGGGGAAGTCCAGTAACAGGGTACTAGGGAAGTAAAAGGTACAATTTGGCCTGCTAAACATTGAAGATTGGGTTTCTTTGAACCTATAGGCAAAATACCTCCGTCAGTAGGGCCCATTGGATGGAAGAATGTTGGTTTTTGTGCTCTATTAAGGGGAAGGTATGATCTGTAATATCTTGATATCTCAGAGGTGGGGGCACATAGGGGCAGCTATGACTAAGTACAAAGTCTAAATACTATCCACTTAGTCCATGCAATGTTTCCAATAGCCTGGTTTTCTGTTAACAGAACTTCTCATTTGCAACTAATTCTGGCCAGAGATTGAGCAGGCGGTTCTACCGGGGCCTCATTATCTTTGGTAGAAGATAAAAAAACTGCAATACGTAGAGGTAAATTAAGTACAAATATGATCTTGCATGCTGGTACTCATTTAACTGCACTTGTGTTTACATTAAAGCCGATGTCAGAGGCCCCCTCAGTGGTCATTTGACTGATTTCCCCCAAGTCCAAATGCTATTGCGGCTGAAATGCTCATCTTAGAAGTAAGTTCAAAAAGGAACAGAGCCGATTAGATGTGCTAATGGCCACTTATCTACCATCAAAGCCTTTCCCTCTCGGTGTCTCGGCAGCTCCCTCCTGTTTCTCAGAATACGGACACCTCTGTGCTCGCCCTGCCTGCACGGTTTTCTTGGGGGTTATTTAGCCCATGTTACAATAATGATTCAAAGGCAAAATGTGACTCTGCTAGGCTGGAATTACAGGAGATGAAAAAAGGACAAGATACAAAAAAAGAAAAACATATCTAATAAAAGCACCATTAAATCCAGTATGGCTGCGCAATGCTAACCCTTCATGCCAACATTGCATCACTGTTCTGAGGATAATAATATTTATACAAAAAGAGTATTATATGCGACTTGTGCCTGAAAACTTGTCCAGTTCTGAAATATGCATTGCTCTCCACCTTAAGCTCCCCATAGACGCAACGATATTTCCCTGCCAAACGAC
>CM044431.1:225830793-225850271 GCA_024363595.1 Xenopus borealis | reverse complement strand
CAAGCCACCTGGATTCTGCTCAGAAGTTGGCTGATTTTTTTTTGTGGTGTATTCAGTGTTCGCCCAAATTCCTAAAATCGAGTATTTTATTCATGCCTAGATTTTTAAGTAGATTCCATAAAAAACAGGAATGTGTATGCTGGTGGCCATTTTTTGTGTATTTTGGAAGCTGCAGTTGACAATATTTTGGGCGTGTGCATGATGTGTTTGGTATTTCTCTGATTCTATATATGTGTGTATCTTTGGATGCCTTCTACAACATTTACACTCTTTACCAGTTGACATTCTTCCGAACGTCACCCAGGATTTTTAGACATGCTGAAAAGAGTTTTTAACTTCGAGTGGCTATTATTGTAGTGTTTCCTGTAGTGAAGCCGTGCTCTTCAGAAGGTCATAATTGCCTGAAACAGATGTCACCTTTCTGATAAGGCTAGAAATGAGCATTTGAGAAACACCAAAGACCTCTTCTGAATAATAAGACAAGGACCAACTTTTTATTACTTTTATTGCTGTATGAAATGAGATTTATAGGTCCCTCTGAACATGCCATTAAAAGACATGATTATGATTATGCAAAATGCTGAGTTATTATTTGATCAAGGCCATCAACAGCTTCACACTTTTATGCTGCTGTAAGCACAATGTAATTAACGCTGCCTTTTGGTATTTGGTTACTAACAGAGAACTCTGCTTCTAAATACCAATGGTGGCTCCTCTTTAACCCTGGATCTAATAATCTTTTATCATTTTTAGTGTCATCACACCACCTGCCATTCTTTTCCATTAACAGATACCGTTTGAGGTTGCAGTCTCGTTTTTAAAAACAGCTATTTTTTTTTTTACCTTGATCAAGTGTTATGATATCCACTATGATGCATCATCGACTTCAAGCCTCGGCAGCTTAAAGTCAAAGTCTCCAGGGACCCATCAACAATGCAGGTTGCTAGGATATGCTTCCATGATCAACTTGAATTTATGTGGGGATGAGGCATGATGACATCTTGTTAAGGCCAAGAAATTGTCACACCTGTTCTCACTTGAGGATATTAGAAACACCTGCACTGTTGAAGGCCCCTGACTAATGGATTTGGGAACACCTGTTCTAAATAAAGAACCTTTAACTCTTCTGCCTTAATTATGGATTTGAACTGGAACCCTAATAGCAGTGTATGGTCCTTAAGGAGAAATGTAGGAGTTTAATGGTGGTGCCAGGAAACTAATAATTAAATATTTAAAGTACTGGGTAAACCTGCAACATATAATTCTCCATCTGTTGCTAAGCTACAGTTGCATGTGTCTATAAATATGTTGTGGATACCAATATTATATCAGGTCTACAACCAAAAATAGTATGTAAAGTGTGGTATCCTGAAACACAGAACAAGTCCTAAGGTCCTGGTCTAGGCTCCAGCTTCTGCCTATAACAACTGCCTTTGACTTCAGGAGGAGCCCTCTGCTACTTGGATGCCACCAGGTCATAAAGTGAGAAGATCAAGGAGGGACTTCTGGGCAGACAAGGGAACCATAATGTATACAAGAAGAACAGGGAGTATAGCCGAAGGTCAGGTTGAGGTTGATACCAATTAGGCAGTGCAATACAGAATCAGGAACCAGGAGTGTAGTCAGGACACAGGCCGGGGTCAAACCAAACAGTAACGTAGTACCAAGCAAAGGTTACTACAGGCAGATAACAAACAGTAGTCAGGGATAGGCAGGGGTCAAAACACAGCAATCAGATCCAGGAAATTGACCTTGGTTAGGAAAGGAACAATTGGCCCCATAAATATTAAAATTTTGGGAAAAGTGCAATGACAATTCTGGATTCAGAGCACAGGAGAGGAGGTGGCACGTATCCCTGTGGGTAACACCCACTGCCTCCCAGGTATTATTACACAGTAGCAGGACAGGGTGCATTTAGGGTCAATCTACAGTATAATTCATCAATATAAAGAGGATCAGTGCAACTCGCTTCTAGAATAGCCTTCCCATCATTTATTACAGACTTCTTTGGAAAACAAAATTAATTGTAATGCTGAATAAGGAGAGTGAAATTGGGAGGTCAATATATGAAACACTAATAAATGAAAAGGCACTAAGCTTGCCAAGGAGTTGGAATGAGTGAAATATTGAAAATGCCCATAGACTCTAATGCTTAGTAAAAAATGTCACATGGTTTGAAAACTGTTGTGCGCAAAAAAAAACACCCATTAACAATACATTTGACAAATTTTTTGACGTTAAGCAAATTTTTGCTTTTTGCGTTTTGCCACCAGGGAATAAATCTGGGGCGATAGTTTGAAGAATACACCACAGCAAAAAAAATTGTCACACGTCAGAATAGTTACGCACATAATAATTATTCAGACGCCCATTGACTTAAATGCTTTTTGGCAAATTAGTCATGCGTATAAAAATTGTCGCTCACATCAAAATTGTTGCTCATTAAAATGAATTTGACACCCGCTGACTTCGATGCATTTTGCAAATTTTACGCAGTTTAGCAAATTTTTTGGTGAAGCAAAATAGCCCAGATTCTCCCATCACTATTTACTGCTCCTGGGTAAACTTAATGCCTTTTGTGGCACGTCCCATATTGATTTTATAACCAATAATGATTTTCCTGGTATAAAGAAAGTAGGATAAAATATTCACCTGGCAAGAAAAATTAAAAAAGACTTGGAGATTTTTTCTGATATTTAATAAATGTGCTGTGAGGCACCTTACATCACTCTCAGTCCTGCTGATGCACAGCAACTGTAATTAAATCTCAAGGGCTTCTACCTGAATGCCCTCTCTGCCTTATTGTGCACGTTTAGAGGTTAAGTACTATTGCTACTTCTGCTGGGCAACTTGGCAATATCTACTTACATACCTTCCAGTCCTCAGCTCTCAGGATTTAGCCAAGGGACGTACTGACAACAATTCTAAATAGATTTCTTTATTAATAATAAAGAACAACTATTGACAGCTGATGTTTAGACTTATAGACAATGCTGACACAACAGGTTTTACCGGCTGGATTTCACGCCCATGGTAATGTCATTTTTTATTGGGTAAGACAGATCATTGATTTCCTGCTGTGCCTCTTCCCTCTTAATGTAAATGCATGCATCATTGGATGCTATATAGGACTGCAGAACATGGAGAGGGAAAAAGAGTAAAGTAGCTGCAGCCAACCTGATGCTTAGAAAATCCTGATCATGGGTTGTATATTCCAAAATCCTCCATGGTGTAGTGTTACTATTGCTTGACAGTCACTTTGACATTATCTAATGCACAGGTACAGCACACTGTTGTGATGAGCTTATTTTCTTCTGTAGTTGTGGGGAGTATCAATGACATGCAGGATGTATGATCTCAAGGAGTGATCTTTCATTGTATACAGGATGGTTCTTTGAGCTTATCCACCACACTCATTGCTGCTATTTAAGACTCAGTTCTGCCCATAATACCAAGCTCTGAAATCCCCCTACAGTGTGGGTCATGTGTGCATATAGTTGATACTGTAGTGCCATGGATAGGTCATGGGCATCTCAAGTAATGTTTAAGTTTGACACCTAATCATTTCATACCCACCATATCTGAAATCCATAATTAAACCACATATGAAATCCATGCATTCTGTGCAACAAAGCTTGGAGGCCCATTTATCAAAGGTCGAACTGTTTCTGATGTCATGAAAGTTATTAAAATGTCCGAATATAAACACACATTAAATAAAACCCAGGAGAAAAAAAATATGAAAACCTCTAAAAATCAGGCTGTGAGAAAAAAAATCCAAAAACATTGATGAGTCTGAATTGATTAAACAGGGTCCTATAAGATGAGCACAGCTCCCGTTGACTTCAATAGGACCTCAAAAGCTTTTACATGGTGATTGTTTGTAGTACAGGTTTTCTTGTTTTTTACAATTAATAATAATAATAATAATAATAATAATAAAAAATATATATATAAATCCAATATTATTAAATCAGTCCCATAGTGATTTTTATGTGATAGGCTTTAATATGGACAAGGACAAACAAACATAATTTTGAAATGGTACCCAACATGCAGTTCTTCAGCATGAAGACCCAACATCACTCCAACAGCCAAAAACGTTCAAGAGAGCTGATCATTTGAATATCCATACAGATTATTCTCAACTGTTTTTAAAAAGAATGGGTCTACACAGTGTTGAAGTTGGCACAAGAGCAGAAAAGCTATGATCATATAGCAGTTTTCAGAGGGTGGTCTTGGGTTCTACCCTACTCTAAACCTGCCACTAAGTGTCATGTCAAAATAAAGGTAATGTAAGTCAAACTAGGGAATCTACCCTGTGAATAGAGGACTTTTCTTTAAACTGCTGTGTTTTTGCTTGAAAAGTCTGAAACACTCAGTTCCACAAATGCGACTGGAGCAATTTATTCATCCCAACGATAATTTGCTCTGGTTGAAAAAGAATATTCTGCTCAGTGTCATAATCCTGAGCATTATGCACAGGCTGCCTTGCTTGTGGTTGAAACATTATAATTCATGTCAGGGAGGTATCCAAACACTGTGCTTATTGTTAGATGTGTGCTGAAATAAATATAAGGTATGCAAAATAAAATCTAATGCAAACAGGAGCACTTGCCTTATATTATTATAAGTAAATGATTTGTCCAGTTTTACAAACTGGGTTGGTTCACCAGTCACAAATATGTGGTTAATGGGTCACTTTAAGAAACATCCAGGGTATCGGAATAAAGGAGAGTGACTCTTGGAATTTCAATAAACATAGGGTGAAATGCAGATGGTAGGAGCAGTGGCTAGAGACATGCCAAAAGTGTTGGCACTCTAAAAGTAGGTACCTAATAAGTTGTAAGCTGGTAAGTGCTGGCTTTCAAAAACTTTTCTGGTCCTGGTAGTTTTATTTAGAGGTCTACTGTCCCAATGGTTCTTTGCAAGTTTTTAGCTCAGCACAGTGATATGAGGAAAGAATGGAGCTGTGCTATACTAGTCTAATAATAGTGTATGCTACAAGGAGCCATTGGGACACGGCCTCTTAAGAAAACTGCCAGGAACATAAATATTTTTTAAAAGCCGGACTTTACAGGTTAATGACTTATAAATAACCAATTTCCAAGTATGCTAACTTCAACCATATCCATGCATTGTCCCCCATCTGTTTTTGATCTGCAGCGCACAGGATAGTTGCTAACCAACTGTCTCTGATGTACATCATTTTTGTTTTCAAAATTGTGGACTAAAATTTTCCCGTATTACTCTAGACCGTCCCTTTACGCCACTACTCTTTATCCATTCAGGAACAATATCGACTGCTCTTTATTACTTAGAGCCCACCGCCATCTGTGTCAGGAATTGCTTCTTTTATTTCTGACCCCAAAGAAGCCTTTATTATGATTATCTCTTTGTCAGACTCTCGTTCTCTTTGCCTTTTTACTCTTCAACAAGAATTCCTCTGCAAAGAAGCCCTCTTCCCCCCATGCCTACGTTTTATGAGATGAACAGAGTAATCTTTCACACTACTGATCTGGAACTAGGGGGAGAAAAAGCTAGTAGAAATCTGGGTGTTCTTCAGTCTAGTCACGTCTATAAGACTCAATTGTCTTGCTTGGTGCCTTGGCACACAACTCCGCTCCTCTGGCCCTGCATTTTCAATGTTATCTCACTTATATGTCTATTTTTTCCTTTCTCTGTTATCTTTCTGTCCTCCATTCAATATCTTCTAGCTAGCATCGTAACATGTTCTCCGCATACATATTAGCTGTCTTTTGTTCATGGTTGAAAACACGCACCCAGCCCCACAGTGTATTTTCATAAAACATGAAACCATCTGCCCTATGTAGAGCACAGTCACCCTGTTAGGGGTTCTTCTGTAGCTTTTAAACCTCAACTTTCAACACCCTGATCTAGAGAATGCAGTAATTTCATTGTGTTTGGATAACTCAAGAACCACAATAGACATACATGGCAAGTTGTCTGAATGTGTAAGATTCTTGTAGGCCACGGCTCTTTTAACCATGCATAGAAAAAGACAATTTGTAACCATAAATTAAACCTTTTCCCACTAGAAAAATTAAAGGTAGTTTCTTTTCAGAAAATCTCTACTAGAGTACGATTGACTTATTACCGGTGAGACACTGCAGATAGAATTATGCACTAGCTCTGTAATAAGCACATGAATGGACTAGGTGGCGAAAGTCACAATAGAAAACACATAAAATTCCTTACCCAAAGAGGAAATTCTGCATGTCACATTATAGAGAGGATCTAATGGATGATGTTAACTTGTAAAACAGAAACTGTGGAGCTGCTTCACTTGGGGAGAACCCAGAAATAGTGGGTTGCAGCTTGAATATCAGTTGATATTGGGGTGAATCCTCATTTGCTGGGGCAGTGCTGTGAAACGTCATCCATGTTGTGGGCTCACAACCTGATTGAAGGCACCATTATTCAAATGGTCTGGTCAAAGCATGAAAGGAAGTCTATTGGGAGATGATATGAAGGCCCTAAAGTGAGGCCTCACCCACTGCACTGGCCTCTAGTTGGACAGTAATGCTCTATGAACATGATAGTAGGGTGAGTTACAACAATGTTTTACTGTACATCTAAAGCTGCTATGAGCTTTAGGGTCCTAAAGTAAAGTAAAAAATGTCTAAAATCCTCTGGACATAGGGGAATTAAGAAAGGAATCAGCAAACAAAATATCTGGGGCAAGTTTAGACTTGTAGGTATTCATTATTCAGGCTAACCTTGTGTTCTTATGCTAAGATATAACCTCTCCCAGACTGGTATATTTTATGCTTAAAGGAGAACTAAAGCTTAACTAAAGACATAGCTAGAAATGTTGTACATTATGTTTTATGCTTCTGTACCAGCCCAAGGCAACCACAGCCTGTTAGCAAGTTCTGTGTCTCCCCAGTAGAGGCCCCAGTAGCTCCCCATCTTTTTTTCTGCTGATTCACTGATTCACATGCTCTGTGCTGCTGTCACTTACTGAGCTTAGGGACCCACTCACAATATACACCTGATAGTGTCATAGAAATATAGTCACAATATAAGGCTGATTAGTCATTAATACACATCATTAGAAACATCACAATTTAATAATCAGCAAACCTGTAGCATCAGCTTATATTACAGCCAGGGAAGCTCATTTTCTGCTGCTGGATAATTAGTGACGACCCCTAAGCTTAGCTTCTCAACAGCTGCTCAGAGCCCACTGAGCATGTGAGTGTCACAGACATTTGGTGACCCCATGTTTGAAGTCCTGGATCATTGCTGCTATTGAAAAGCTGAAACTTTAGGCTGATACAATAAGTTTGGTAAAATATTGCATTTTTAACCATATCCATTTTTAAGGTTTAGTTCTCCTTGAAGGTGACTTCAGAGAAGCTACAGAAAGTGTCTGGAACTTGGAACCATTAAGTAATAACAAGGTTTCCTTGAAAACTCCATGTGCCATGCAGATCAGCTCCAGAGTTGCTATTGACTGGATGAAAGTTTTGATGATTTGCTGGCAAAACTTTTAGTATAGGTGTTGGGAGATATAGTTTAACTACATCTGTCTGCCAACTGTCCATCAATGACTATGCAAGCACCTGAATTTTTTAGATGATTGCACAAAAAAAATGTTTTGGACTTCAATGGCCTATTCAGAGAACTAAGACAAGATTGTTCTCCCGCTCTGCCTAATTAAAAATGAAGTGGCAATGCTTCAATCCTTCAGAGGGTTACTGCAATCCCTTGTAGACTTTCAAAACAAAAAATGGTTTGAGGAGAGCACTCTAAAGGCAGTTATGCTGTGAAGGAACTTTATTCAGTGTAGTCACTGAATAAAGTTCCTTCACAGAATAACTGCCTTTAGAGTGCTCTCCTCAAACCATTTTTTGTTTTGAAGGCCTATTCAGAGAACTATAGGCGGTACAGATAGTTGCATTGTTGTTTTTCGAGGTTAATCTAGAACACTAGACATTGGCCACAAATGGTTAAGTTCACTGCATGTTGCAAGCCGAATTCTAACTAGTGAAATGCGAGTAAAATTTGCCCTGTCTGCCTCTAGGGGATTATTTTATAAAATGTCCTCGTATATTACCGTTCAGGATAATCTAAGGCATTGCCTTACCTGCCTGCTGCTCAGAATTTTAAGTGGGGAGAATATCTTATGTTCTGTGTGTTTCTCTTAGAGAAAATACTGACCAGGAGTGACTCTTTCTAATTTTCAGGACAATTTCATGTTGTGCCCTATTTATTTATTGATTCTCCGAACAGGATTGCAGAGCAGCCAAAAAAAATCCTGGCACAATTGAATCAACTTGATTAGTAGTGGAATCATGAGAGGTACAAGTGCATCATTGCGGCTGAGGTTTTTCTACATTCTCTCCACCCTTGTGCTCCGTAGCACCCCTTCTGTCCCTGCAGCTCCAGGGGAATTTTAAGCCCCTCATGTGTGCTCCACTGACTTCCTTCTACCTGTTGTGTGAGTTACCGATTTTTATCCACATGATAATTACCCACAATGCTGCTTTATTCTGCTTTATTCACATCCAAAATGTTGGACGTCCTGCTTGAAGACAAGAACACAAACTTGACTTCAACTATAGTCCCCTGGATCCTGTGTAGTGATGAGCGAATTCAGTGTGTTTCACAAATTTTTGGCTGTTTCTTGAATTTTTATTTGTAGTTTTGGTGAATGTTGCTTCGGCCAAAAACAAAATTCAAGAGACAGCCAAATATTAGCAAAGTGCATTGGATTTGCTCATCACTACACAGGAGTCAGGGGACTATAATAGAAGTCATGTACAAGTTTTTGTGTTTTTGGCTTCACTTGTAAACAGCCCCCTCTATGTGGTTCCACCATGATCTCTTTTTATACAACAAAACAGATCAAATTGAAGTCAATGGGAAGCAAAAAATGTCAATGGGCATTTTTCTTGTGGAAACTTTTTTGTTTCTGCGACAATTTTGTCTTGAGAGGTGAGGTGAAACAAGAAGAGGGTGGGATTTGTTTTTGCAGGGGGGCCCAGAGCACTTTAGTTAGGCCACTGTATATATATTTGCTTATCTTCCAGCTCTATCCTTTATACCTTACTGTATTATGTACTTCATTCTAATCATGTAATGTTATTCATACTGGCCGCCTCTACATTTTAGTGACTTTCCCCCCTTAATTCTGCTTCTCTGCCATATCTTTATTTTTTTTGGTTTAATTTCACAAATAGTTAGACAAAATTGTGTTCCTCACCCGAACATTTTTCTTCTGGCTGCAACCACACTGGTGCTGTGTGTCATTGACAGTTTCCTTTGCTCTAATTGGCTGATCCCAGCATGAGTCAGAAATTTGCTGGGTTGTATCCAGCACTGGACAAAATGTTGGGTTGCGACAGCACATTCATTCAAACTATTACTGACAGCTTTAAAATGTATTTTAGGGCAGTAGAAATGACAAAACCATAGTAACCAAAGACTCCAGTGTATTCTTTAAAATCTGCTTGCCAGTCACTTAGTGTAATAGTAACTATAACTGTAACAATTTCAACAGAAATCCTCATTGTTTAATGACCTCCACATGTATAGTGCACCAATAGGGATACTACTGCATTTATACTATAAACATGCAGGGGGTTTACCCCACTTGTGTATGCTTTGTTCTGTATTTATATATTTTCTACTCTCCATACTGGGTTTATTGTATAGGAAGTGGTGAGGTTTTGCAGGTGGTTTCATTTCATATTGAATACTATTGATATAGTTTGGCCATTCAGGGTGTGCTGTCAAATTGCAAATGAGATTCAGAAATCAGCTTCCATTGTCTTCTTAGGGTGCAAATTGTGCCACAGTCCATCTTCTCTGAGATTGTCCAGTATCAAACGGACCAACTCATCTATAATAGAGGAACTGTTGATCTTCAACCTTCACTTACTCATTAAATATATGCATTAATTCCTCGCTATTAGGCTGGGGAACTAAATCAGCATTTATGCAACTGAGTTAATGAGGGTTAGAACTCCCATACAAGCCATTGTTGGGCAAGAGGCAAAGAAGCTAAAGCGCTAAATAAAGGGGGGGGGGGAGATACATTGAAAGGCTTACGGGCTGGATTCTCTCTTTTATTGCAGGAACCGGCAGCACTACCAAGCAGCTGTGTTAAACATTTGGGATTACGCCATTAATCTTGGTTTACTCAAAGCAGACAACAAAACAAGAGTGATTCATGGCCTCCCCTCTACAACCAAACCCATGTTTCCGATTATAGAGTTTTTTTCCACTTTTTTATCTCATTTAAAGATTAGTGCCCTGTTGAAGAAATGAGTAGCACCATGGAACACAATGCAGACAATAAAAAGGAGTTTCGTAATGAAATGCCGAACAGCATTAAACTGTAATGATTTAAAGGACAAAGAGGAAAGACTCCTGTAGCTAATAACATTCACTGTCACTTAGTTTGGCCAAGGATAAAATTAATTCATTTATGGTAAGCTGTCGTCTCAGGACAATATACTGTATAGCCAAGTGCCAAAGGGGTGCAACACTGCCTGGAATTAAACTACCAAGTGTCAGGCAATGTGCTTCCAGCTAACAAGGTTTTCTGGGTGGATATTATCCATTCCCCTTTACTATTTGGTTGCTAGGGTTCAATTTACCCGAACAGCCAGGCAGTAGTTTGAATGAAAGACTGGAATCTTCCAGGGCAGAAAAATAAGTTATAGAATTTGACAGTAAGAATACAACTGTAAAGCAATAGTTATTGGTTGTTTGGGTCAGTGTCCTGATTGAAACATTGATCGACGGCAAATAATTAACTAGCTATAACAAATAAAAGCTATAATAAACATTAACTGAAATATAGGCAGACGCCTAATCCATTATTTTCTCAGCTGACCAAATCCCAAACCTTGGATTTGGCTAAACGCTGAACCAACCAAACTGTAATGTGCATATGGGAATTAGGACAAGGAAGGGTTAAAATGAAGAAATGAAAAGTCACATGATTTTAAGGTTTCAGATTTGCTTTGGCCAGGCATTTGCATTAAGCCAATCCTGCTGAAGAAAGCCAAATTCTGAACAGAATCTTGGATTTGGTGTATTCCTACTTAGATGATCTACCCCTTTACCTGAGGAAGGGGGACCGCCCCCGAAACGTTGTGACGCAATTAAACACACCAGGGGCTTGACCCCGGCTTGCACTTGCCTTGTGTGCTGGATTTATTCCTTGTTCCTACCCCTTTAAATTAACATAGTCTGTGAAACTCACCCGTTTTCCAAATGGGTTTTAGAATTTTTCCCTTTGGGTTCTTGTCCTATACCTCCAGAATCCTGGATTCTTCAGGTCAGTGAGACATTTCCATTTATTAAATACTCAGTATGCAACTTCATCACATACAGCCATTCTATGCAAAGGGCATATTCTGAATCCAATGTCTGGGAAAGGAACATACATTAATATTTCTCTCTTTCTGTACATATAAAATGCACACAAATAATGTATTATCTTTGGACATCTAAAAGGCAGGGTGCGTATTGATGTGACCATCTTACTACTGAAATGTAAAACAGATGACTTTAACTTAACTTTGAGTTGCTCTCCTTCCTTTCCAGAAACCCTATGTTGGTCCTTTGATATCCCTTCTGTATGTTAATGTACCTGCCCGGGTCATGCAGTCCTTGTAGCTGCTCTGTAACAGCCCACAGGGCTTTGATATTTACTATGACTGTAAAAGTGTGTGATGTGTTTGTGTGCATGTGCGCGTTATTTTACTCTCCTCTTTGGAATTAAAGCTCCTAGCCTGTTGCTAGGGCCATAGAATGAAGGGTACCAAGGAGCCCTGCCCGTTCATCTACATTCTCTAGGAATTGGAAGAAATGTTTCACTAGAGAGAGATGCTAACATAGAAATGCTAACTTCCACTTTAGTGCGTCTTCTTGATATCAAGCATATTGTTTAGCTAGAACAGAATGTTTGTGCCACAACATAACAGTGTGTATTGAATATTGGAGAAAAGATTCAATTTCTGAATGCAAACTCCATGAAATGTTTAATAGTTTATCTCTCACCCTTCTGCTGGCAAGCCTGCATCTATTTTGAGAAGTGTCAGAAAATTTTGGTTTTGCACTGTAACTAATTCCTTCCTTCCCAGTAGTAGCATCATTAGTATTTCATGAATGGACTGTGTGTATGTTTTAGCATAGAGAACAAGCGATTCTGATCAGTTATTTTAAGCAAAACTGTTATATCAGTATTGTGCTGAGAATCCAAAAGACCACACTATCAAAAATATATCACCTCTAATAGGGCTCTTATACTAAAATAGTGTTTAATAGTGTAATGCTACATAATAGCATCTCCTGCTAAATACCATGAGCTGCATTAGCTTTAGGCACAAATGGGGCTCCAACTTGAGCCTTGACTTATCCAAACTTCTCTATCATCCTGTCCAAACCCTCCTTACAACCTTGCTTATCCAGTCAAGACTATGTCAAGTTTTTATACTGTGTAAATAGGGTTCAAACTTGAAGGAACCTTGACTTATCCAAACTTACTCATGGACCTGCCCAAACTCTCCTTACATCCTTACTTACTGTATCCAGTAAAACTCCTTCAGGTTTTATAGTGTGTTGATGGATAGGTCTGGATAAGTCAAGGCTCTTTCAAGTTGGAGCCCCATTAACACAGTATAAAACCTTCAACTTGATGGAGTCTTGACTGTATAAGTAAGGTTGTAAGGAGGGTTTGGGCAGTTTGATGGAGAAGTCTGGATAAGTCAAGGTTCCTTCAAGTTGGTTCCCCATTTACACAGTTTAAAACCTTCAATTTGATGAAGTCTTGACTGGATAAGGCTTTAAGGATGGCTTGGGCTGGTTAATGGATAAGTTTGGATAAGTCAAGGTCCCTTCAAGTTGGAGCTCCCTTTACACAGTATAAAAACTTCAACTTTAAGAAGTCTTGACTGGACAAGTAAGGTTGTAAGGAGGGTTGGGCAAGTTGGTGGATGTCTCAATATGTCAAGGCTCCTTTAAGTTGGAGCCTCATTCACACAATATAAAACCTTTCATTTTATTACAGACTCCCAGGCTGAAAATTAAAAATGTCCAATATTCTATAAATCTAGCATGTCAATATAGAAAAAGGGCACTCCAGCAAAACATAAACATTCCATTTCAAATCTCCAGCCAGCCCCCAAGCAAGCCTATTTAACAGTAACATTTGCCAGTAAAACTTTGTATTTTCCTAGTTTGGCTATCTTGCAGGTCTACAGGCAAAAAAAAAAAATTATAAAACAAAATGCTGAAGTGTAGTTGGGAGTATTCTCTGGTGAGCCTCCATTGTTCATCCAAGCGCTCAAAAGTCCTTTGTTTGTAATCTTTGAAAAATCGCAGCAATAACACGAACTGCGCCGTCCATGTACAATGAATTCAGGTCTTATTTGATGCTTTTCAAGCACAGAGAGCACAATGTTTGCTTTTTATTTCCTGACTTGTAATGTAATGCTGTAGGATAAAAACTGGTCTTGCAAACAAGGGCTTCCAAGTGCTGGATTCCAAGCATCGGTGTCAATGTTTGCTCTACTGATTATTGTTTTCTTTGATGTCCCGGTGAGAGACTGCACAAGACACGGATATCTGGCCATAAGATGGTATCATGCATTAAGCTTTCTGAACATTATTTGGTTTGTTTATTAGTGTGTGCTCTGATCGAAGTTCTTGGATTTACTGGGCAAAAAACATGAAAACAAGTGTTTTTTTCCCAATCCCCTTCTTGCTTGCATAGGTCCCCTGAGATGTATGTCAGTAGGCACCTTCCACTGAATGCTAGAAAAGTCACTGGAGCATCAGTAATGTCCAAGTTGGATTGATGTAAGTGTCAAATGTTTTTCAAATACAAGATCAGTCTGTGCAATATTACTGCCTCTGGCCAGATCCATGTATTTTATATGACTTCAATAGCAGGGCAAAGGGAAGTATGGCCCCAAGCTTAATATGTAGTATTCATATATGTGGTATTCATTCTTAGAAACCCTGTACTTTTGATATTTCTGGGAGTCATCATGGTCAAACATATGATGAAATGTATCAGGTAATTTTCTGGTCTTGAGATAAAGGTTCAGCTGAAACAAAGCTGCATCTTATCTTAAGGGAAGATTATGGGCAGATTTTGAAGAAGGCTTGGGAAAGCTAAGACTCCCCAAAACAACACCAATAAATACCATTCTGCAAACTAGATGCAGGCATTATACATGAGGTTGGTACTGCATTTATCCTACCATGTGTTCTGGGGTACTTCCTGGTTTCTTAAAGGTGCAGGTCATCACGTCAGCGCGCAATGGCGCCAAATTCAAATGTTAAAAGGGAGATTCAGTTTGCAGCTTGTTGCCCGTGATAGGATTTGATTCCTGGTGCTTTCCTGAGCCTTTGTGCGTTTGTTCCTGGTATCCTGCTATTGTTTCGTGTGTTTGACCCGGCCTGTTCCTGACTACTCTGATATCCGTAACCTGACCCCTGCCTGTACTTTGACTTTGATTCTGCTTCATCCTTCTGATTGATTACCTGGTTTGACCCTTGCCTGCCTGACGATCCTTGTTATCCGCCCGCCTCGACCCAGCCTGCCTGACTACGAACTTGCCTACTCCTACTTGTACCGTGACCATCGGCCTTTTAGACTTTATCTATAGTCGTGCCCCATTGCTAGCCAGAACTCTTGCTCTGCACCTCTCGTATAAGTCCAGGTGGCATCTGAGTAAGCTGAGGGCTCCTCCCGAAGCCAAAGGCGGTCACACTACTGGTGAAGCACGAGCCGAGACCAGGGTGCTTGGCACTTGTTCTGGTATTGGGTGCCGACCATGACAATCTGTTTCTGAACAGGAAATGGGCAACTCATTGAGTTGTTGAATCTGAAAATGAATCAAATAGTCCAGGACTCATGTTGACTAGACACATTTAGACTAGGTTCATTGTCACATTTCTTGCTGGAGTCTTGATAGTGGAGGCAGTTCAATTGAAGAAGCCACTTTGATGAATGGTGAAAATGTTCCAGAAAAAGCAAAACGTTCAGTTGCCTTTGCATTAATTCTGTTAGATTCTTACTTCTAGTTTATTAGAAAGAGATGTCAAATTGGAGACCTTTTTTTTCAATAGGGCAGCTTCTTAGACAGACAATGCTTGCTGTTGGCTGGTACAAAACAATAGCTAGAAATAATATCCTTTGTCTCTCAGAAAAAAAGTACTTTTAGTTTCTGAGGCAAAACAGTCCAAGGCCATTTTTTCAGTCATGCCTCTCCTATTTCCTTTCCATCTAATGAGAACAGTTTATAATAAACAGGAGCTGGGCTTGATCAGAAGTCTTTGGAATAGATATTTCTCTTGCTGACTTCAAATAAGAAGAGCTCAGGGAAAGCTAACCTATTCGTCAAAACAAAAACACTAAGGATGTTCTAAAAAAAAAGCCCCTTTCACCAAGTCAATAAGAAACCCAATTGCTTTGGGATATGCATCTCCACTAGATGAAAAATACAAAAAAAAAATTCTGTTTATTTTTTAAGCTCTTGGCACCATTTCAGCTCAATAAATAACTTAACTGAAACTGCTTCCAAGCATGATAGGGGTGTATTTATAAAAGGGTGTGAAAAGAAGCACATAAATACACTGTTCTGCTTTGTTTTATTTTATTTAGCACATTGTGGTATAAAAAAGTGTTTATTACTCTGAGAAGGGGTTGCATGCAAGTTGCACAGGGATTTCTATAGATAATGACATAGCCGATATGTAGTCTCATATCCAACTTATCCAAGAGGTTTATCAGCAGTTTCATTTTCGTGGCTTTAGAGGTTTTTGAAACCGCAAAACCTTGGCTAAACTTTAGAGGTTTTTGAAACTTCTAAACTCAAATGTCATGAAATTTAAAAAAAAAAAATCAGAACTGAAAAAGCACGAATGGGAAAAGTTGCAGAAAAATCACAAAAACTGCAACTTTTCGAGTTGTCATTCAATAACGATGACTATTTTTGTATTGTCATTCAAAATTCAGCATCAAAAACACCAGAAAAACCTCTAGACCATGAATTAAAAAAAAGATTCCAGTTGTAAAAGGGATATCTGCCATTGACTTAGACATACTTTTCAACAGGTTTTACCTGGATATTTTTCAGAATCTGAATTGTTGCATTTTTAGCACATATTAAACCCCCAAAAAGTTGCACTTTTTCCACATTCCCCATTATGTCCCAAAGCCCAATCTGAAAAAGTCAAGGCTTGACAAATCAGCTCCAAAATTGAATGATCTGAAACATTTATAATAGTATCAATTACTGTAGAAATTTCCACATCTGGTGTATGTGTTGGAGCAACCAGAGCCTTTACCGTGTTTTCTACCCCAAGAGGGACCCATGTGTACGACAGTTTTTTAGATACTGTAGGTTTTTATTTTTATGTCAGATACTGTAAATATGCCCTCTATCTCTTCTTGGAACATTCAGAAATAGCTTGCCTCTTGTTAAGCTTGACTCATGAACACTATAATTCAAGCCACAATTTCTTGTTAATGTAAAATTACTTAAATATAAAAACATAATTTTTTGGCTCAAACTAGCAGTGGATTAATTCAGAAATAAGTACAATAGATGCTCATTATGTTATGTTTTTCACAATATCTCAAGATGAGTTAATACGTTGAGAAACAAAAAGCTCCCAGGGCTTTGCAGTGAGCTCTAGGGTGCTCATTTAGGTCGGCCTTTGTTACACATTACATTTTACTTTGGCATAAAATGTTTAATGCTACAGCTAGAAATTATCGTAGAAACAGTTTTAAAGGGATTTAGAGCAAATTGAGTACAATGTTCGAAAACCAGACGAGTGAAGAGATCAGGATTGATGCAGTCCTGCTGTTTCCCACACAAACCAATTAACTGAATCTGTAGAAGTTCGCAATCTCTAAGGGGCAAATGTATCATTATTCACGAATTTGAAGGCTTTTAGCTATCGAATGGAAATCGAATAGTTTTGGGCTATTTTTTGAGCGCTATTCGATTTCTCGAAAAAATCGTACGATCGAACAGCGATCATTGGATCGTACGAATGCTATTCGAGCAGGTAATAGAAAAAAAAAAACCTATGGGTGGATTCTCATAGGCTTCTATTGCTATTCGGTAGGTTCAATCTGGCAAGTAGACAGTCGAATAAAATTTTAAAGTTGAAGTACTTCGATCATCGAATGGTCGAATTATCGAATATACAATCTATTCGATCTATTCGATACGCTCGAATTTTGCATAATCGATGATCGAAGTGGCCACATTTGCATATTCGAATAGCCGATAAAACCGTACGATCGGAATTCGATCGAGTTCGATCGAAGTTCGAATTATTCACGTGAATTTTGTAAATTTGCCCCTAAGAGTGAGATAAAATGCCCATGTCAAGTCGGATCCAACAGGAACAAGGTAAGTAATAGGAAGTCGGTCGCAACAGTGATCCGACGTGACACGACTGTCGGATGTAAACGCTGCAAGCTGCATCTGCGTCCAACAGTCGTGCAACACCGTCTGACTTCCTATTACTTACCTTGTTCCTGTCGGATCCAACTTGACATGGGTGTTTTGTCGCCCAGCATCAGATCAGATGGAGACACAGGTAAATGTGCCATGAAGTTCTGCCCTAAAGGGTGATTGCAGATTAAGCCCTGCTGATTCCTGGTCTTCTACTTCTACAAATTCAGTTGAGTGCAATGTTCCTCATGCTAAGCCTGAACATATATTTAATGCAATTTGGTCAGTTGTTGACTGAATTATGTGCCTTTTCCTTTTATTCCAAAAAGAAAACCACTACACAGAATTCAGTAATGCATGAAAATCAATGAAGGAACCATATTATATTAACAAAAATGTTTAGAGAAGACTAAAACTTTCTGATTTTTTCATAACTCAAAGCATCAATAAATGATGAAAGCATGAACTTTTACCTAGGTGAAGCATGTCATGCATATTTTCTAGGAGAATGAATACAGGAGACATTTATTTTGCCTCCTACAGTAGTTATATACAGTAACTGGTCTTATTAGCTGGATTTTATATTTTGAACAGGGATTTACAGAAGTTTTGGGTTCAAGACATCATATGTTTTCCAGTTTTTGATCATGGCCATTCTACTTAGCCAATAAGATCAGGTGGAGTATCCAGTATTGAGTAGCACAACAAAAAGAACAAGCAAATTAGAATGTTGAGGTTTTTGAAAAAAAGGTGACAAATAAAACGACAAACAAATACAAAAAGAATTGTAGAAGCGATACCTATATTGGCTAGCAATAAGAATACGTTGGCAAGCTTTCGGAGCACCAATGCCCCTTTCTAAGGCAAAATACCTTGGGGCCCTGAAAGCTTGTAATTTATTTTTATTGTTAGCCAAAATAGGTATCAGTTCTAGAATACTCAAGTAAGCACTGACAGATAAAGGGGCATGTGGCTAGACAGCAGTAGGCTATGTACTGTCGGATGGGCAATGCAATATGATGGGTGGCCACAGCTGGAGATCCATTGGTCAGTTAAGGCACCGCTGCCTTGGGTTTTAATGAAACTCACATGTAGAATTGATCTGGGGTGTTTAAAAGGATGGCAGCCCCCATATAACAGATGAAACAATATTTTGGCCACCAGCAGCTGCAAGGGGTGCATTGAAATTGCTCATTCTTGTAGAACCAACTCATTATTTACAGCAGGTTTTTACATTTAATTAAGAAGCCGCAACTGAATGGGGGAGAGCAAATTATTTAGCTAAAAAAAAACAATAATTTAAAAAATAATAAAGTGCATGTATGTGAATGAATACAATGTCATGCAACATCGTTTTGTGTATAGTACCCCTAATGATCACATACAAAAGTATACAGTCCTGCCCTGCTTTATCACTGAAATTCAGAGCATTCTGCCCCAGTGTCTGCACAGATCCTATCTGATCCCCACTGGAAACAGCAGTCCTGCCCTGCTTTATGGCAGCTGAGATTCTAGCTATCTGTATAGCAGAGCATTCTGTCCCAGTGGCACAGATTCAATGTGATCCCCAATGTGCCCTCTTTAAAGGCAACAGCTCCTTCTTAAGAACAATTAATTGCAGTCCCTGTTCACAATCCCTGTGACTGAAACTGCATAAACAGTACAAATGTAGATGCCTAATATGTTGGCGCTATTAGAAATACATGCTAATAATAGGTGAAATGGTTTATCAGTAACTAAATGCCTCTGAATGACTCAACTATGCTGACCTGCCAGTAGAAGCCAGGGAGATCTATATTGCATTGACAAAACATTTCCCCTGTGCAGTATATGATATATACAGTTATCCAGAATGCCCAGGACCTGGGGTTTTCCATATAACAGATATTTCCTTAATTTGGATCTCCATACCTTAAATCTATTACAAATCATGTAAACAGTAAATAACCCCAGTAGGCTGGTTTTGCTTCCAGTAAGGATTAATTATATCTTAGTTGGGATCAAGTACAAGCT
>CM044431.1:225800220-225817980 GCA_024363595.1 Xenopus borealis | reverse complement strand
AAATTATGCTTCATAGGTATCTAGCTCCACCACTATTAGGATTTATATCTTGCTTAGACCAACTGGTTTTGCGTTTCCTGGTTGACCAACTCTTTGTCTCCCTCTCTCTTCTTTACTCAAGGCCATTTCATCGGATGCTCGTAATTATGGTTTTTGCTTCCCGTGAATAGTTCCCAGCTATTTCAGTTATTACACTGATACAATCACTGTCACATATGACAATTTCCCCAGATTGGATTGTTCTGCTATTTGGCACATTAGGATGGATACCTGCAATTTTGTGAAAGTGATTTGGGGGGCCCTATCTGCCGAGCAGTGAATTATACACATCTGCAGCAGATGCCACTGATAAAGCATAACAGCAAGTGCATGAATAAATAAAAAGGCGTCTTGAGGGCAAAGTGTTTTTTAAAATATAGGGAGGGAGATATGTTCTGAACTTGGTTGAAATGTTGCATCAGCAGTTATTGTGGATGGGGTATTTTTGAGAGGTTAAATCACCCATATTGCCACTGAATCCAGCACACTCAATGGGGAAATCCACTTGATGGTTTAAGGTTTTTGCAGTTGGTCATTTTTGTCAGTCGCCCCAGAAACAAGATAGTTAGTGGTGGCTAAACTTGTATGGATACATCTTTTCTAAATATTTGTTATGTCTTCCTGCTCAGACCTTCTATGTTCATGTTTACATATGTTAAGCAAACCCTCATCTGGTAGATAGACGCACAGGGACCCTAATGACCAAATAATATTTCAAATTCCAAACTGGAGAGCCAGAGAATAATCTTAAAAAACGACCCCAGCAGGACTCCCGACTACCAATATCTTTACATTATTCCAGCTGTTTCTTGCTTCTTGCATTAAGTTCTTCATTGCTCAGAAATGCTTTCTGCCACATGGCCTATGGCCATAAGCCATATTGTTGCCCCTTTCTCATTCCTTGACTTAGTTTGGTAATAATTAGGCAAGTGGCATTCTAAGTATAGTAGTGGATTAATACATTGGTACCTGCGTGGTACTCAAGTCATGACATGCTTCAATTTTTTTGTCACACTCCCCTCTCCTCCCCTTAAAAGAACTCTTAGTCAAAACATGACCCATCTGCAAAGGAGGCCAGTTTAGACCATGCGAATTATAACCCTTTAGCCCCTATTTATTTCTCTTTGAAAGGCATACCCCAGTGATCCTCAACCAGTGGCTTATGCGCAACATGTTGCTTGCCCGCCCCTTGGATAAGCAATTGATTATTTTTGAATTCTTAAAATGGAGGCAAGTTTTGGATGCATAAAAACCAGGTATACAGTCTAATAGCACCTTCTTGAAACCAGTCCACATTCCAACTAACCAATCACAGTCCTTATTCGCCTCCCCAGGAACTTATTTCATGCTTGGGTTGCTTCCAACACAGTTGACTGTGACGTCCGAATTAAAAAGTTTAGGGACCCCTGACCTACTCTATCATTGAAGAACATGTTATGGAGGTGGCAGGCAAATTCTTAAACATATTCATGTTTACAGGTAGATACATTCCAGACAAAAAAAGAGTTCCAGGGCCATCTTGATCTATTGAAGGCAATCACTTTCTGGTATTCAGTTTATCTTTTCCAGCTTGAATGATTGTTTGGTGGAACAGTCACAGTTCTGGGTTCAGGTTGAAGCCCCAGCTAGTCAGATATTGAATAAGGTCATTTTCGGTTTATTCGTCTCATTCATGCAGTTGCTCATCCCATGTTGTGTTAAATGAGTTTGTAGTTCAGTTCTCCTTTATAAACTTAATCCTTGCTTGTTTATCTCCATATGAAGAAAAATTGGTGGACAGTAGCTGAACGGGATCCAAAACATTTGCTTTGTGTTACTAAATCCCCAACTGTACTTGTTATTAGTGATGGGTGAATCTATCCAGTTTCGCTTCGCCAAAAAATTGGAGAAAAATTTCGATGCGCGTCGCATGATTTTCGGAAACTGTCTCGTTTTTTTTGACGCCAGCGAATTTTTCGGCAGGCGAATTTTCTCTGGCGTTTCGTGAATTTATTCACCATCGGTGAATCACGGGAATTTGACGCAAATTTGTGCCTGCCGAATAAATTCGCCCATCACTACTTATAAGCTACAGCACTGAGAAGCGCATGTTCTGCAATTAGAAGTACACAATTTAGGACTTAGGATCTAGGATTTTTAAATTAATTTCAAAATAGATATTGTAGACTGTTTACAGCTGCAGATATGACACTGAATCATAACTATCCCCTTAATGATTACCTTATTTAATGGGTTCACTTAAAAAACATGTGCTTAGCAAAAGATCAGGTCTGTAAGGGGAAAAACAGTGTACAAAATACCCTTTTATCATGCCTTGATCCCGTTTTGCCAAAGCAGCAGGCCTTTTGTAGAAAATCAATACACTAATTTCAAGGGGAAAAAAAAGAAAAAAGCAGAGAGTTGTAACAGCATGAATCTGTGGCTGCAGGATTTTTTTATTAATAAATTCAGCTCTGTCAGTCTGGGGTAATTGTAAGAGAATGAGTAATAATATACAGTTGTATTTTAACTATAGAAGCCATATTGCTTTCACATTTTTAGATTTTTTTTAATGTATCGACATGACTTCTACTGAGGCCTGTGTGGAAACAGAGTGTATTGTCTATAGGTATTTGTATGGGCACCAACCTTGCTGTAAGCTGATGCCAAAAAATAATTATAAAAAACTGGCCCATTGATTCGAAATACCTCCTGCCAGTCAGCTGTCTGTAGGCAGGCATTACTCGGAATGTGGAATCAAAAAGGACCACAAATAGATTTATGGATTTATTGAATATTTTGGCACTTGAGGGTATGCCTGTTGCACTGGCATTGCCAGTTTATTTTGCATGGCATCTGCGAATTTTTCGGTGGGGCGAAACGCGGCCGTTTCGCCCATCACTATTATATATGTATATACACTAGTTACTAAACTCTAGATACTAAAATGAAAGAACATTATATATGCCTATATTCTGATTATATTGTCCCTCTTCTAGAAATCCCTTTATCTTCTGTTTTTTTACTTACTTGTAGTTGGTTTCCAAAATAATTCTATGACTAGTAGGAAAATGGCCTAGTAGGTTGGGAATGTGATGTGACATTAATTAGGGAGTGGCAAGTAGCTAAAAAACTGTGACATTTAGTGGTTTTACAACTTCTTCAATTTAAGATCCCCTAGGAGGTCCAACATGTCATAACAAGGTTAGAGATATTAGAAACAGTTGCTTTATCAATCAGTCAGCTATTGTCCAAATAATATCTAGGTGTAGTCACCACCAAATATCACCCTAGGTGGGTTGGGTGTATTCAGGAGAGCTAATAGGTCCCAAGTCTAACCCTAACTGACCTTCAAGCTGGATCCAACTGTTTTCAGGAGCGATAATAGGCATTTTACCCAAATACAGCACTAACATACTCCAACTCCTCCCAAGGGAGCAAACTAAAGTTTTAGAATCACTACCATAAGGTTACTCATATCCTATATAATGTCTAACAGTGTGCCTAGAATAGACATAATTCTGTACATACAGTAGCCTTTGAGGATACAGTGCCTCTATGTTTACAACAAAAGATGCTGAGTTATGAAAGAAATATTCTAGTTCCTATATGTGTGAAATTTGCATAGAGGGCGACTCTCTACTCTAAAGAAAGGATAATGTAATGTTTTTTCCTCAATCACTGGAAGAATTATATATTCAATACATATAGATCTGTCAACCTTTTCATAAAAACCTAATGAATTGTTAAAAAGGCCGCGTTCACTGGTGTGTGAAGTATCTGCAATGAATGCTTCTGCGTGATACAGATGTTACTGTTGCTTGTGCTGCCAACGTTCTATGGGGATCTCCTGTCAGTCAGGAAATTACGAGGCCTTGAACGTATGCAAATGATATGAGGTGGCGCCACCTCGGTTATTGATATGGAGAGACACGTACTGTAACTGAATTTCTGCAAAGCAAAATACCTTCTTACCAGGGATGTAAATGTTAGATGTTGGACAGAGCCTTTTTGGAGCATATTTAATCACTGGACAACTCTTCCGCTGAAGTAATCAATCACTTACTAGAGGTCATTTATTATCTTCAAAAAATGGGTGCAGTTTGCCCAATGGCAGGCTGCGAGGACAGGGCTGCTTTAAACTTATTGGAACTGTTCTCTGTACTTTGCCTTGATTTTTTTTATCTACTGAATTCAATCAGATCTGGATGGAAGTGCTCTTTGAATGATCGTTAAGGGATATGCTTTTGCCCCCTTAATGCTCTTAAATTTTCATCCATGGTCTAGATAAAGGACCTATATTGCTTACTGGCCACATCATTGTAAAACTATAAATAAATAAATACACAATACCATTTTGCATAATAAAAAGGGGTCATGTATAACATGGAAGGCATTGTACAATGTGCAAAAAATGTGCCCCTTAGTGCATTTGTGCTTCTGTCTGTAGTCTTTGTAAATTACTGCCAATGTCATTCAAAGCATCCTTCCAATATATATTAACTGTGAGGAATTTTAAAGTTATTTGTAAATGTAATTGCTTTCAAAAAGCAGTATCTTTTTTGTATCTTTTCTGCACTGCTGGTCACGACTACTTGCATAATTGATACAATATAGTAAAAGTCAGCTGTCCTTCAGCCAATACTTTATTGTGGGTAATGTAGTATTGGGTGAAGAAAAGCTGACTTTTGCTACACTGTTTCAATTATGCAATTTATTATACTCCTTTTTCACACTTCTCCAGTTACAACCATTAAAAACAACTGACATGTTATTTGATGGTTGAGCATTAAGCTGAAGTTCCCCTTTAAGCCTTATAAATCTGGAACCTCATGAATGGAAAAGATGCCTTCATTTAAAGCATTCTTAAATTAGAGCCATTGTGTTTTAAAAAAAGAACATATTTAGCCACCAACAATCTGTTTCAAGAATATCAACTTTATGTTTAAATCTTCTGTCAGCGAAAGGTCTGACCACTCTGAATGGGTTCCAGCCACTCCAGATGACCTAATTGGAGTCCCCTTTCCTTACCTCTCTGATTGGCTTCAAGCTCTGGCCCATTAGGATGACTTTGTTTTAATGCGTTGTGTTTTACATCCAGACCTCATCATGGAGAAATTGATCTCTTTTCTAATGGAAATGGAAATTCAAATTGGGCAATATTAAAGTGCACTTTAAAATCCAAGGGCCTAGTTTTCTGATGTCATTAATTAAAGCAGCTTTTAACACATTTGACTCATCTTCGACACAGTAAATAAGACGGCTTTATTGTGTTTCATTGAAAGCTGTAAATTCACTGTTTGCTGCCTTTAGTGCCGCTTTTTGTTTCTTGTGTTCTACTTGAGTTAAAATGCACAAATCATTTTTCTAGGAACTAAAAACATATGCATCAAAATGCATTCTTTATCAAGTATTACTATATCATTTATTTGGAAAATAAATATGCTCCTGTGCTGCCTGTAATTTAACAAACACATATAAAAAGAATGTTAACTTATATGTAAGCCGTTTCACACAGTTTTAAAAGTATTCACCATTTCAAGTCATATACAGAGTCATTATACAAAACTGGAATGATCTGATTAATGGGGTTTTACTATATTATTATTGTAGTGTGAAGAAAAATATCACCCCTTCCCAGCAGCTTCATACAAAATGAACTGTGCTGTGAATCTGTGCTATGGAAGAAGGCAGATTGCTCAGAGGCTGTTCTGTCCTAGAGACCAACTACTAGAGGCAAGGGGAATAGTTGGGTTCTGAAGCAATGCCTACTATCTAAATTGATTTTCATCCAAGGTTATAAGCATCATGATTGTTAGAACGCAAAATTATTTCCCATATACTTGGTGCTTGAGGTGCATGTAGATCCTTTCCTAAGGTGCTCAACAAAGGAATAAAAGCCACACACAAGATTATAGTTTCTAACTCAAAAGAAAAGCTATAATTATATTTTTACATTTACCTGGATAAAATAATGGAATATTTTCCATGTCCAAGTAGGTATAATTTCCATGGTTTCATTGGACAGTTCCGTTAGGGAAGAGATTATTTCAGAGAACTCACCCACAATAAGACATTTTTTGGCAGATTGATGGTGGTAGGCAGTGGAATGATATATTGTTGGATGCCTTCTACAATGGGACGAGATAGTTTGAGAGGTAATTTTCCAATCATAAGGATTGAATAGAAGGTGGCCTGGAAAGCTTTGTTGTAAGTCAGTTTGTAAATTAAATTGAACTTAATATCTTGAAGATGAAAGGGATATAGACCTACTGTATGTTCTTCTTGAAGATGACACAACTTTAAATCCAATCCATAGAAACTATTCCTATTTTTATAAATTCATAAGAAAATACCATATGTTAGAAAATAAGCATTTTCATCGCTTTAGCAGACCTTCATTAGTGTGGTTACTTACGTATAATTCACCCAGAGGAAAATCGTGTAAGGAGATCAAAAGATTAACTGGTTCATAATATATACAAGAAAGTTTCTACTGCTCCATGAATAATACATGGCAAAGAACAACCTTGTTACTGTCTAGGGGTCTACATGTTCTGAGAGATGGTAAGTACCTTACTTCCAAGATTAACACACCTTTCATACCAACTCATTTATATATAGGAAGATTTTGTAATGATATAGACATAAATAGCAGTCTAGACTAGAGCACTTACAGGTTCTTAAAGGTGCAAGCAGTAGGCAGCCATTAACTATTAATAATTCAAATACCGTTTGACACCTCAGGGAGATGTGACGCATTAATATTAATGACTGGATCAAATATTTCTAGGAATTAGGTCTCCTTAAGCTGGCTACATATTTATGTTTGTTAAACATGACTGGAAAAGTACCACTTCTGAATGTCTGAAGCTCCTTAGCCCATACAACAACAACTCTTACACATGTATAAAACAACCTATGTTAAATATTAATTTGCCATAGCAAAAAAGGGGGTGACAAAAAACCATCAATCAGAATTATGAATGTCAAAATTAAATTAATTATTAATTGGAGAAATACAAAAATCCGTGGCCAATTACAGACACAAATATATTCATGGAAAATGTCTAACCTGGCTAAAAGACTGAAATCCATTCCTTGAAAAAATATATCTGTCAACTATGACAGGGAAATGGTTTAGTCTTGCATACAAATGAAGCTACAACAAGAGGGAGGTGCAATAGAATTTCTTTATGGCTGTGTGTTCTTATATTTTTAGGATTTTGTTTCTCTTCTGTGAAATGATAAATATTACAGTTTATAGCATCAGAGGCTGGGTAAGATTTTGTCTTGATTCCAGCCAGCAATGCATAAATTTAACTTGTATATCATATTTATTGGCACATGCAAATAATCCATTGACGAGAGAGGTTCCTGGTATATATGAAATCTCAATGAGCAACACCTGCATTTTAATGAGCAATGGATATCTTTTCTTTTTTATCCCCCTACCGATATTAAGAGCTCTGTCAAGAAAACACAAATGGATTTTAAAAAAAAAACCTTTTTAAAATCTTTATAAAGAATTCTGAAATGGATCTTTTTTAAAAGTTATCTTGACAATGAAAATGTCATCTCCTGCCCATTCTACTGTATACAATGCTGCTCTAGAAAAAGAGGGGTCATTGATTTATGGGCTGAGCTGAGATGAGGGTTTCTGCCGTGACTCCTGTGAAAGGGTTTCCCATTTATACTGTGGTGAGCCATAAACCCCCCTGTTGACTGACTCGCTCATTTCATTACAGCCACAGAGGTCTCATCTCGGTTTTAATTTGTGTTTTTTTGTTCCAGGTGGGTTATAAAATTTGAAGCCAAGACTGTAGAAATATGCAACCTAGATTTTTTATATTTTGACATCAATATTTAATAACCCCTCTTGTGAGATTTTTATTTACTTACTGATAATATAGCAGATAATGTTTGCACAGTGGCAGTCTCAAATTGCTCATCATCTTTTGTTTTTTTTTTGGCCATCATTCCTCACTGCAGATCTTCATCAAATGTAACACAAATATAAATCCTCCATGTAATTAGGAGTTATTTTGTCTTTTATTGACCAGTCTGACTCTGAAAGCAGTTGAGACTATGGGCCAGATTCAATTCAGTGAGAACCAGTTATCTCGTGGTTTATCACATGAAAAGACATTGACAAGATTCAAATACTTTTCTCCATATTCAGTTTTGTCCCCATACACTTCAATAGAGTTTTCATATGATAAACAGTGTGATATGGTTTTCTGAATTGAATTGCATCTCAAATGGAATCTCGTCCATGACTTTTCATTAGTGATGGGTGAATTTATTAGCCACGGGCGAATTCGCGGCGAATTCGCGGCGAATTCGCGGCGAATTCCCGTGATTCGCAGCTGGCGAATAAATTTGTGAAACGCCAGCAAAAATTTGCCAAAAACAATTTCGCGAATTTCGATGGAAATTTGCGAATTTTTCGGCGAAGCGAAACTGGGTAGATTCGCCCATCACTACTTTTCATTTAATAAAGCCATTGAATTGAATCTGGCCTTTTGTATGGTATGGCTGGTTAGGATTAGGGATGAACTGAATCCTGGATTTGGTTTGGAAATCCTGTTGAAAAGGGATCAGATTTGTCTAAATCCAAGAGCCTGGACTAATTAGATTCAACCAAAATTGTTTTTGTGCAGACTTTCTTTCTCCCTTCCAAGGGTTCTGATTGAGTTTGGGATTCCTTCCTAACAATTTTGGGGTTTGGCTGATTCCTAAGAATATGTACTTCATCCCTAATAAGATGAAACAATAAAACTGACCTTGTTATTTCTTTATAATGCCAACTATTTATTCAACCATTTAGCCATTCAAGGCCTTATTTCATTGATAACATTTAATTCTTCTCATTAGAGCACCCAATATGGCAAAAATTTCATATGAAAAAGTATTTGGCAGGTTTGAGACCATAAAGATCCCTCAGAGCACTGTAACTTGGCTATGTAATTATATTGCTGTTGTGGCTTACTTTGACAGGATTGCATTGTAATAGCATTGATTTTATTTTGTCTACTTAATATCTAGTGATCAAACAATTTTGTTTTACATTTTCTATTATTTACAAACTAACAACGTCACTCAAAGAGCCATGTTGTCAGACAAAAAGCTATATGTTGCTGGGTTTGGTATTCCTCCAGTGCTTCCAAAATGGACATTAATGATCTAGTCAATCTCCAGCAAAAAACAAAGCAGGCGCTATGAAATGAGTAAAGAGGGTCCTTGGCCCACAATCCACCCAAGAAACAGATGTTGTCCTAAACCAACCTGAACCACAGGTAAACCTGATGGGACCTTTTTCTAATAACAAGTAGATGCTCCAAGGGCTTTGTTTCAGAATTAAAGCTCTGGTTGTAAAGAAATGTTGTGTGTTTGGAGGGGGGAGGTCTTCAGACATGAGGTAATTTGTCTAAATACAAGGTGGGAAGACAAAATATACTTTTAGGGCTCCTCCTTATATTTCCTCCCGATGTCACTTGGTTCTGCGCAGAAGGAAGCGGCATATATATTACATTCAAATGTAATGTTAAATTAAGGTTGCTTTTTGCAAGATTTATTCTTTTTACTTATGTCTGAAATATTCATGGTGTAATTGAAGGAACATTTCACAGCGCGGCTGGAAAAAAAAAACAAATAAAAATGCTAGATTCTAGATTCCTGGGGTGCGATTTGTTTTGATATCGTGTACTGACTACCAATAAGGCGGCTGATTAATTACCTGTCCGGACATTTAAAGTGCTGATTAATTATAGGCTATATATTAAATTATGCGGTAGGAATTGATCAAAAATACTGCTTTGCTGGCAGTGTTATTGCCATACTCATTTGCCTGCCTGGGAAGGGGACTTATCTCATACTGTTCCCCAAGTTATGGTTTAATTAGGAATGCGTGTTCCAGACAGCAATTACTTTGCTCTAATGGGCAAGCTTATCCATTGTACCAGCAGGGGGCATCATTTACTGAGACGCTTAGGAGAAAATAGAATCAAAAAAATATATATAAATCATTTTAGATATTGCAAATATTATTTCAGAAATAAGTTAATGAAAAACATGCACACATATATTTACTTACTAACAGAACACAAATGCATTTAGTGAAAGTCAAAAGCCCTTTAATTTAGAACATGCCCACTGTTCACCTTTAAGTACCCCGTTTATAACCCACAACATCCCATCGAACCCACCTCCATAGAAAATTCCCCATTTTTAACCATAAATCAGCACTTTTTAGCCTGAAGCAGAAAATGAAGTAGCCCCAAGGGTTCCTATTTTACTTGCAGGATTTATCAGAGAATTAAAAATATACACAAAGGTACAGCACTTGTGCTTGTCCATTCCTTACCCTTCGACCTCTTTCTATCTACCCATTTATACCTTCCTCTCAGTACAGTACATCTCCATCTTTTCCATCTCTGTATCTCATTTAGGTATCTTAATTCCTTCCCTCTTACCCTCAGATCTTTTTCTCTACTTTCCTCATGTACTCTTTATACCCCCTCCTTCACACTTTCATTTAAAATTAATGTCCTTGTCAACCCCATGTACATGATCTTTGCTTTTGTCCTCTAATATGCACACATATATTTACTTACTAACAGAACCATCAATTTCGTTATTTTTATTTCTCCCTATCCCCTCCCCTACATCATACTCTCTCCTTTGTCCTATTTCTAGCCACCCTGCCATTTTTACTATAATTTTCTATACCACCTGTTTCCCTCTTTCTCATCCAAATCTACCCCTACTTTCTCTTCTCTCATCCTCACTACCCTCTCACTACCTTAGGTGTCCTTTTTACCTATGAGCTACATTCAAATGTAAACAGAGCTGGGGAGCAACACAAGCATGATACAGATGAAGCCACTTTGGATTGTGTGTTTGACACAGAATAATTTAACTCAGACTTCACACTTGTCTCATTTAACACAGAAAATTGTGTCACATCATCCCATCTAATTAAAGGGTTCATCATTGTAAACAATGGTGCTTTGGTATGCTAATGAAAAGGTTAAATGCATTAAATGAGTTAAGATAACTTTAGATAACACAGTTTCTTCAATTAGCCCTGAGTCATGACACATTTAACACACAAATCCAAGTAGCTGCATCTGTACATGTTCCTAGCACCAGTATCTCCCTTCAGTTGTAGAACTGCCCACCATTGTTGTCAAAGACACTTGGAAACCCTGGAACTGCCATCAGAATTCTGCATTCATACTTGACAATGTGCATACAATATTGGCACATTGTTCATAAATGAACCCTCATCATGAGTTCATCTGGTATTCTTTGGTTAAACCAAGATGGACATTCCTACTGATAAAGTTGGATTCTCCGAGACTGATGCGGTGAATGACCAATTGCCATTGTGATGTCACTAACCTGCCCTTGTGACATCACATACGTGCCCTGTGACATAGCCGCATGCCCTCCTGTCCAGCTTTTCTGTCCAACTTTCCTGTCACTGAAACATTTGCACAAAAACGGCACAGAACACATAGGGGCAGATTTACAAAATTCACGTGAATAATTCGAAGTTCGATCGAATTTGATCAAATTCATATCGTACGATTTTATTGGATATTCGAATATGCAAATTTGGCCACTTCTATCATCGAATATGCAAAATTCGAGCGTATCGAATAGATTGAATTATCGAATATTCGATTATTCGACCATTCAATGATCGAAGTACTTAAAAATTTATTCGACTGCCTACTTCGCCAGATTGAACCTGCCGAATAGCAATAGAAGCCTATGGGAATCCCCTTTTTTCGTGAAATCGAATAGTGCACAAAAAATAGCCTAAAACTATTCGATAACCATTTGATAGTCGAATTACTACCGAATTTCTGCAGGGTTCTGTTCAATTTAATCATACTTTCATAGTCAAACTGGATCCAGACCCCCTCATTCATGTGCATCGATAGATAATGTACATTTGTGTTTCTGTTTGAATACACAAATTAGACTTTAGTTTCTTTTTGGCCAAATCTTTTGTTGATAATTTAATATATTTGTCCAAATCCCAAAACAATGAATTTGGTTAATCTGTAATAAAACACTGTAGTTTCTCACTGCTGAAAATAATAATATTGATTGTTATTTCTACTTTTACAATAGTTTTGTATCTTTTGAACCATCTATTGCATTTTGAGTGCCCATTACCAGGGATATCTAATGTGTGTAATATAACAGCTGGAAGTCTTCGCTTGTCTTTATTAATATACAGCTTTATTTCCAATAGGAGTTCCCATGTAACAATATCAATTAGTGACAACATGCAAACAAGATTGTATGTAAGAAACACACATGACTTGCTTTAACGCCTCATAAAGGTGTGGATAAAATGAAAGATGCATGGCACACTGTCTTCAATATTTCAATGTGAACTGGGGAGATTTTTCTTTCTTTGTGCTGTTTAAACAGAGAAAACATATTTCATGAAAATGTCTGTAGGAATTTCAGGGCAGGACGCTCTAGTCGGAGAGGAATTGATGGAATTACCATGATAAATCTCTTTTCCCCAGATTTATTGAGTTTATAATTTCCTAGGGAATAGTTGTTCTCTGGATTACACATCTCAGCAATCCTTCCCAATAATACATGGAAATTTATGAATACAATATGAGAAAAGAGCCTTCCAACCTACCCTGGCACCAATACACATGTAATGTGCTGGGAGAAGCGCAAGAAAATATACTTTTATCTAAATATAAAAATAAACTGTGATTAGATTTTTATGAACAATGGAAAATTCTTAAAACACTGTTTCATACCTAAATTATTTAGAGATTCTTCCTCTGTAAGCAGCAGTCCTGCTCTGCTTTATGGCTGATGGACTGGATATGGGATGGGACATTTGTCCCAAGATACTGGGAGTTGTAGTCTAATAATGTCTGGAGAGCCCCAGGAAGCAGTTCCCTAATCTAGAGGGTGCATTTAGGGCTGGTAGACTCGTCACAGATGTCTTTATTTCTGACTGTTAATATCACATTTTATAAGTTCTCATACCTATTAGTCCTCATAGCTGGTGAGGAGCGTGAGGAGCGTGAGGAGCGTGTAATGATATTAGCACTTTGGCTCTGTGTTGGTTTACAAAATATAAATAGACTGAGCAATTTTGCTCATGCAGGACAATTGCCGCACCAGTGAAAATATGATTGATGGAGAAAGTATACCAGGAAAGGGGTTTTAAATTGTCCAAACTATACTAACTTAATTTTGATCTCTTTCTCACTTCTCTCTCTTATTCGCTTTCCTCCTCTAAACTGCCCTCTGTGCTGGGGCTGATTTACAAATAGGTGCCAATGCAACTGTCTACTACAAGTTAAAAAATGAAAGCAAAGACCTTATTGGTCTTATTGGTCACTATAGCACTATAGCACTATGTCTGTGTATCAGCCCCTCTATCTTCCTATTACCCTGCATAACTTTTCAGTTCTACCCCTATCTGTTTCTTGTCCATTCCCTTAACCTTCTACATGTACCTCCTTCTCATTTTTGAAATTTTCCTTGTCCACTCAATCTACATGATCTCTCTTGTCCTTTAATAATCCTCCAGTTTTCACTTACCATCTATTTATTTATTTTTCTCTATCCCCTCCCCTACTTCATACCCTTTAATTTTGTCCTTTGTCCAGCCATTTTACTCTTATCTCCTCTACTATCTCTTTCCCTTTCTCATCCCCCTCTACCCCTACTCTCTTTCTCATCCTCACAACCTTGTCTCTATCTCAAAAGCCCCCAACTTTTTTTACCTGTGAGACACATTCAAATGTAAACAAAGCTGGGGAGCAACACAAGCAGGAAACATGTTCCTGGGGGCAACAAATATGGGCTTTGATTGGCTATTTGGTCTCCTCTATGTGAACTGATAGCCTACAGGAGATTCTGTTTGCCTCCAAGCCTGGAATGCAAAGATAAGCACCTGCTTTTAGGCCACTGGGAGCAACATCCAAGGGGTTGGTGAGCTACATGTTACCCATGAGCCACTGGTTGGGCTCTATCTATCTTGCTCCTCTACCCCCTCTTCTGTCCCTTTTTGTCCCTCTAGCGCTGTCATTTTCTTCAGTCAACTTCTCCCACCTCTTTTCTTTCTTTCTCTCCCTCCTTTGCCTTTACCCTTCTCCTTAAAACTTCTTTTTCTATAACTTAGTCCTCCTCATCTGTCGTTGTCCCCTGACAGTCCTTGTCCTAGAAGCCCTATTTATTTGCAATTCTTATTTCCCAACTAGAAAAAATAGCAATAATAACTTTCAGAACAACTAAATATATGGCAAACGTATTCAATAATAACTATAAAAAACAAATATATACCCGGCTTGTCTTACTATAAAGCACTTTCATCAAAACAATATCAACAAAAGATGACAGCCTCGATGATTACTATCAGAAATTTGCTGACATGTCAGAGAACAAAGCATTTTATAACAACGGAATTGTCTGTGTTCCCATATTATACTGTTCTGCTTAGCAGCTTCTGAGAACTGTATCGTTTGCTATTAAATTGCACAGGAACTAAAAATCATACATAAAAATCAAGGTCAAAGCGTAAGCGGAGATGTGTGTTTTCGTATGGTAATATTATGCTTATGCGTTGTAATATATTTTGTACATAAAGTGTATTCAGGAAAATTAAAAAGGAAAAAAAATTACAGAGATGCCCATACAAACGTGTACTAACACTGCATTTCCATTACTGAGCTTAGTTTTCACAACATGGAGATAGGAGTAAAACTGTCAAATATGTATGTGAAGGTGGCATTCAGTGGAACTCAATGTTGGAAAATAGCTGAAATTCATATTTGAAATAACATGTATTCAGCGTAGGATTGGGGTATCTGGGACCCACTGGGGCTGCAGCTGGGGGGTCCCCTCCACACCAGCTGCACACCGCATACCCTGAACTTCCTTCTTGCCACCAGTATTGCCACCCAGTAGGCCCCTCAGAAGGAAGGGGGATTGAACGTGGTTGATGCAAGATGCCTGGATCCCTTTGTCTTGTCTAAACACGTGTTCCAAGTCACTATGGGGCAGATTCACTAAAGCGCGAATCGTCTAACGCTAGCGCTAATTCGCCAGCGTGACGTCATTTCGCAACTTCGCAAATTCACTAACACGGACTCTGCCGAATTTTCGCTAGCGAAGTAGACAGACTTGCGCAACTTCGCACCCTTACGCCAGGCAAAGTTGCGCACTGACGAAGGATCGTAACTTCGCAAATTCACTAAGATGAACATTTTCCTAAACGTTAGCACTTACGCTAGACATTACTTCGCCTGGTCAGACCAGGCGAAGTTCAATACAATAGATAGGAGGTTGAAAAAAAAAATGTCAAATTTCCAAAAAAAGTCCCCAAAAAAACGCTGGCGTATTTTAGCATAGGAGGGTGATAGTCTGAAAAAGATTGATCATTTTTTTGGGGGGTTATCCCTTCTTCCCCCCTACATTTTCTAACATATGGCAACACAACTATACAGGGGGCACATGTAGGGCAATAGGACAACTTTATTTTATTTATTAAAGGTTTCCTGGGCTTGTGTAGTGGAATTTAGTGACTGTAACATATACTTCTATTATAAGTTAAAGTTCCTGCCGTATGCAAATTAGGTTTCGCTAGCGTAACATCGATCTGCCTAGTGAAGTAAAACTAGTGCAACTACGCTAACATTCGCCGACCTGAGCGTAAATTCGCACTTTAGTGGATTTACATAGCGCTGGCGAAAATTTGCCTGGCGAAGTGCGGCGAACGCTAGCGAAGCCTACACTGGCGAATTTTCGAATCTTAGTGAATCTGACCCTATGTGCTTCTTTATCATAGCCACTTGAAGGACCATAAAGTGTAAACTACAGTTAAATAATGCCATCTTATGGTGAAAGGCCTTTTTTTCTGTTATGTAAAACCATCCCCAACTTCTTCTGGAATGTGGTGCCATGGATTTGTCTCCCTTACTTCCTATGAAAACACTGTTTTCTTATGTCACCTTTTTATGCTTTTACCTTTATTAAGCTGCAGGTCATCTTGTTTTATTTTCTTGTTCCACTTCCTATTATTTCTATGCACTCCACCATTTTTCTGCTTGAATTTTTAAGTGAACCTCTTCTAGTATTGCAGTTTAAATTCCTGGAATTCTATGCTGTTATCATGCAGTGATTTAGTATTGCAGAAATAAGTCAGAGGAATAATGCACAGGGTGACATCTGGCTAATTGTCATTCCAGACAGAGGTTTCTTGGCAGCCGAATAAGGGATGATTGAGGGGTGAAGAACTTTCAGTGAACCTTGACGGACAGATGCCATCAGAGGTCAACTAAGTGTAGACAATAAAATGTTTAGAACCCCCTTGAGTGAGAACATTTGATGTAATGCAGTGTTTCAAATTATTTCCATAGATATGCCAAATATAACACTTGTCTGGGGGATATCCAGTCTGCTCCTCACAACATCCCCATAAAAGTTCCAGTGAAAAAGCTCTAGGAATTCTAAGATCCTACCTTAGGGCCCATCAATCACCAGGGCTGGGAGACCCAGTCACAGCAACATAAAAACTATGAGGTCTTAGCTTCTGGTACAGTCCAGCCTTTGGGCTGTCAGTGGATACTGGAAATTTCACATCAACAGCCTGGTGTAAAGTTTTACTGTCACCATTTTACCATCATCTCATAATCTTTTCCTACTAGGCCCCATTTATGAGTGCAAGCACAAAGGTACTTTTATCCACAAATGCTGTTGGAAAATATCAGTGCATCTGCTTAGCCTGTTCTCATAAATTGACACAACTATACATACCTACTGGACCTACTTTTTATTCTGAATATGTCTTCTCCAGACTGGGCAAGCTGTCTCCAGTAGGGTCTCTGATGTAAACTCATGGCAATCTGAAATAAATGTCTTGTTTTAAAGCTGGTCTTTATGAGTAATTGGCTTATAAGTGGGTTTTCAGACATCTGATTGGCTTTTTCCATTTTGCAACCATGTCATATTGTTAATTTAATTTATATTCAGTGGAGAGTGGTGCTGTATAAACAAATCAAAAATTCAAGGTTGGTCTACTCTGTATTCCTTAAATTTCCATATTAGAGAATAAGATTGATCATTTTGGGCCATCCTCTTTGCAGTTGTAGCGATGACATCGATTTTCCCCCTGCTGGCACTTAGGTGGTGATAGATAACTCACAAAATGTCATTGTTTTTATTTTTAAACTTAACATGATTGAATTATTTCAACAGCAATGTTAAGGTTAAAAAATTTTTAAAAAAGAAGAAAGAAACCCTAATATTCCTTTTGTGTCTGCTGGTATAGAATGCATTAATCACAGGTTGCATTGAAAGGCTCTCGGATGTGTTTTGTTCAAAGCTGGTGATCATAGGACAAATGTTTAGTTTTTATCTCCAAAATCATCTTTATGATTAATGCCCACAAGTCTGGCTTTTGATAAATGTGTAAAAAGAAAAGGTTTGCATAGATTAAATATCATTGGCTATACTGTTGGAATTCAGCAGAGTTCTATATTCAGAGTCAACTGGTCCTACACATGGAGGATTAGAGTGGAGAGGTCAGCAAGGGCAGCCATCATGGGGCACGTTGGGATCAGCGGCATCTGAAAAAGGGATCAGAAAAACAATATTTATTGTTCACTTGAATGTCACTCATTGTCCAGTGGTGGGTATTTTACCTTTAATAACCACTGCACACATCCACACATTTCTGCAACA
>CM044431.1:225782587-225796290 GCA_024363595.1 Xenopus borealis | reverse complement strand
TCCAATAAGGATTAATTAATAATTAATCCTTATTGGAAGCAAAACCAGCCTATTGGTTTTATTTAATGTTTAAAACATTATATTTTAGTTTAGATCAAGTACAAGTTACTATTTTATTATTACAGAGAAAAAAGGAAACCATTTTTAAAAATTGCAATTGTTTGATTTAAATGGGGTCTACAACCTTCCTGTAATTTAGAAGTTTCTGGATAACAGGTTTCCAGATAATGAATCTGAAATATACAGTTAACTTCAATGATGTCGACTGAAATTTGACTTTTCCTTGAATTTATACTATACCACAGCTTACTGAAATCTACCATGGAAAACGGAGGTTCTACTATAGTTTTGCAGATCATTACCCTTAATGGTTTCATTGGTGTCACTGAACCACAAACCTGGAAAAATATGCAGTAGGATGAAGAATGAGCAGTGATCCTGATTCACGGAGGCATCATAGCTCATAGGGCAGTGACATTGTTGAAGGAATATATAATTTATAAAAAAAAAATTTACTTTTTTTAGTTTTGAGGTTTTTGTTCACTGCATATGGCTTTTCATGTTTATTTGCTACTGGCAGTTCAATGCAATGCCTTTCCCTTGTGTCCTGTTAATATTAAAGGACCAGTAACATCAGCGCCCCCCTGGTTGCCAGGGGCAGCAAAAATTCAGCTCCTGGTAACTTTAAGAGCCAAATTTGCGGTTTTCAATCCAGAAATTCAGGTTACATGGGCCCATCTCAAACGACTTCTGTGGTTGAACCAGTTGACTACCAACAACTTAGAACCCACAATGTGTACACTCATGTTTTAGAAAGCCAGGTGATGTAGCTTCTTTGCTTCCAATTTCCATCATCGCTACAAAATATGTTGGTGCTATAGAAATACATGTTACTAATAATAATTATTTTCTATGGAATGGCATGTTAACATCCAGGAGCTTGCAGGCCACCCCAGTACTGAAAAGGTTATTTGACAAAAGACTAGCTCAGTGAAGGTCCCAGGAACAGTTTCTGCCTATCAGGATCTTAAATATAATTCATAATGGGTAACTCTAATTAGTTTTTATATTCTCACCTTGTTTGTTCAGTGAGTTTAAAAACACAGCTGTAGGTTAAATTCCTCCTAATGGAACTCTTGTAGTGAAATTAGATTGTAAGCTCCACTGGGACAAGGACTGAAGAGAGAGATTAAAATATTCTTTCCAAGTGTAATATGTAAGCACTTTATAAATAGAAATAATAACTAATTCAGTTTTCATGACAAATCTCTCTGTCTGTTGTACACTCTGAGGTCCATGTCTGCAACCACCTTAACTAGATCATGCCCTAATATTCACAGATTGGGGAAGCAAAAAAATCTATATTTATATAATAAGTTGCAGTATAACCTCTATAATAAATACATTAACTACCATAATGTGTTTGATTTATACTGGAAATGGTTATTTGATCTTCTAACATGGATTCTTCTAGCAATACATGATGCATTCCATAGGCCTGAATGAATTTCAGAGATGCCTTGCAATTTCTACAATATATCCTTGATAAATGTGGGATGAAATATTTTTATGTCCTGCATGCACATAAATATACAAGAATACCAAAAATATATTATTTTATGATGTAAAGATTATACTTATTATATTATGGTTTTAGTTGTGTATTTTGTATTTTCAGTGTGGACTTCCAGTGCATCAATTATGAGTCCTTTGAAAATCCTAATAGATAGCAACTCCCACTTAATGTTTGATCAGAATGGGATGATCCTTTTATTTGGTCATGGGCTAAAGAACAGATAGGGAACCTGATGGCTGGAAACCACATGTATAGCCCAATGCAGTTGCCCACTGATTGGCTTATTCAGGCTGTTTGATCAATATATAATTGAGCCTCAGTGAGAAACTGATCAGGGAGGGCTGCCCATAGATAGACACAGCAGCCAACATCTGTCTGTGTATCCTGTAAATATATATAAATATATATATATAACCTTCAATAGAAACAATGCATACCAGGAATTTGCAAAAAATATTATATATATATAAAATTGTTCTTTGAGAACCTGCACTTTTTCACAATCCAAATTTGGTGCTCTGGTCAAATGTAGTATGTAGCTTTCAGAATGGACCAGCACTCCAGTAATTTTTATCAAAAATCTTTTATTCAAGCATCACCCTTGTGTTCATGTGTAAATAGAACATCTAGTTGATAAAATGTAATTTATGGTTTTTAAATACCCTGCTTAGCATCCTTCCCATGTCCTTAGATTTGGATTCATTGTTATGAGGGCTGTGATTGGATTTTGATTAAACTAGGATTTTACCAATCTGAAGGAAATCAAATCAGCATTATGTTTCGTCAATCAATCACAGGTCTCCGTAGATCCTTAGCACAGCTTCCACAGTAAACCAGCCAGCGCAACGCAAATGTGTTTTGATCATCTGTCTTCATTCTTTCATAGAGCAGCTTGTATTTCCAAATGTCTAACAGTTGCATATTACAGGTAGACTAGATAATTAATGCTTTGGTTTTCCAATGTATATAAAGTTTAATCCATCAAAACATAGAGCATGAGGCACAATGAAGTCAGGCTGAAGAATGAGATGGTCAAAACAAGCTATTTTTATATTCTTGTAGACTTGGTCTTGCATTCATTTCCCCTTAAATTGTGCTCTCATAATTTAATTTGTATATATTTTTTCCAGTTCACAAACATTAATGTATAGTGACATTAAAAACGTCAGACCTTTTCATGTTTATTTGCTACTGGCAGTTTATTGCAATGCCTTTCCCTTGTGTCCTGTTTATATTAAAGGACCAGTAACATCAGCGCCCCCCTGGTTGCCAGGGGCGGCAAAAATTTTATTCCAGAAATTCAGTGCTTATAGTGCAGAGAGTGCAATTGTGCACTAGCGACGTGGACCCCCCTGACGCCCGTCTGGCGCTGAATGTGTGTGCCGTGGCAGACGGGGGCAGCAAAATGAAGTCAGCCTCAGTCTTGATTAAGAAATAACTTACAGAATCTCTGCAACCTGTCCTCTTCAGAAAAGGCGAAAGGGTGACCATCCATGGTAGCGGCGCTTGATTTCTCCTCCCTGGCTCTCTGCAGCTGGATCCTTTCCTTCAGTGTTTCCATGCTATCTAGTGCAGCGGTGCTTCCAGCATGAACTCTCTGCAGAAGAAACTGGCCCAATAGAACACAATAGGAAATGCTGTAAATAAGCATAATTTGGCACAGCTGAAGAGCATGCAATAAATAAAAAAGTCGGCTGGTTTGCGGTTTGCATGTCCTTGCTTTATAGGCGCACAACTCCGGCACAACCCTGCATCATTTTCATTGGCAGAAGTTTTAGGTTACATGAGCCCATCTCAGACCACTTCTGTGGTTGAACCAGTTGACTACCAACAACTTAGAACCCACAATGTGTACACTCGTGTTTTAGAAAGCCAGATGATGTAGCTTCTGTGATTCCAAGTTCCATTTATATATTCTTGTAGACTTGGTCTTGTATTCATTTCCCCTTAAATTGTGCTCTCATAATTTAATTTGTATGTATTTTTTCCAGTTCACAAACATTAATGTTATAATGAAACAAAAAATATAGTGACATTAAAAACTTCAGACCTGTCATTTACATTATTGCATTTGTAAGAAATTATTGTTATTGCCTGCTTTGATGGGTGTTCCTCTTTCTTGATCACTAATTCTATGGTTTCTAATTCTGCAAATTCTTCCAGAAATTAGGTAAAAATAACTTGAATGCTGGAAATTATACCTTCAGTTGATCTCTTTCTGGTTTAGTTGCTGCATTTCAATTAAAATTTTTGAGATTTGTTTTCAATTTATAAGCTTCAATATTCCTATTTGGAAAACTCAAATTCAAAATATTACAGATCACTAAATATTAACTTTGATTTCCTCAATATGTCAAATGTTTAATTTTTCAATTAGCCTGACAAATCCAACTAGATAGAAACATTAATTTCTAATCTGAAAAAGCAACTTGTTCACACTGCTGTGCATCAGGTGAACTTCATTATTATTGTGGTGTTTGTTGTGAAATTAGAATATTTAATGCTCAACTTCCAAGGGAAGGGGTGAGAATTATATAAATAACATGCAGACTATGAGTGTGTGGGTACTCTGGTTTCCTCCCACAATCAAAAGCAGCAAAAGAATAGTGGGGAAATTTTAGTTGTATACAGTTTCTGTAAATGTGAAACAGTACAGCACATCTGCTGTAAAAAACAAAGAGTTGTTTATGGTTTTAGCTGTACTTTAGAGGCACAACAATACAATAAAAGTGACCTCCAGTTACTGTAAAAATCAATACAATGCAGCAGTCCATTAGATTTGTCTTTAATTAAGATTTGTGTTGATTGGTTTATTACAATAACCATTAAATATCACATGTGATTTATGTTCAGATATTTGATACTTAGTTTCCACTAATTCTCCTGTGTGTGTGTAAAAAGATATAGGAACCTTAAAAACATCTTAAAAATGTCAGGCTTTACAAATGAAGAAACATGTCCCGTGTCAGGAAAAATTAGCTGACAATGAAGATAAATTTTCCCAGTGTATGCTTGAAGGATTCCAGGCGGAAAAGGAAATGTAAGATTGTCATGGAATAGCTCTGATGCCTTATGAACAAAGGGAACATTGCTGGCTACCTGTGTGTGGGTATGTCAACCCGTTGAAGAAATGTTATGTCACCAAGTCAAGCAAATATAGATCTCTATAGTTTAATCCAAATATGTGGCATTTAAAGGGCACCAATTACAGTCAAAATCAAGCACATATTAGCAACCTGAACAGTACAACCTAAACATGTTTAATCAAACTACATATGCAGTTTTTTTGGGGGGAAAAAACTGCAGTTTTTTAAAAATCCCATACTTTGTCAAATGGGTTCTTTCACTGAGGGAGTCCATACTGTGACTGTAACATGCAAATGAGTTCACGAGCATGCTCAGATTGTAGCACTGCCCTGAGTATTCTACCCTATTCTGCCTAGCTTTAGTAAACTCTAGTATCTCTAAGTATCTCTAAGTATCAGTAGATTTCCCTATCTTATACCCTGCTGGTGATGTCATTATGCAAATGAAGGGCATCCACCAACTTCCAGAAGGTGGCAGCACTAACACAGAAGTTTGGCAGATTTCAAAATAGCTTAGAAGGTTTATTAGGCAAGCAAGAAATTTCAACTGAGCATGTGCGAGATTTCAGAGCTACAGTTGGCTGTGAAGATATAGGTAGGAGGAGTCAGTGAAATCCAAGATGCCTGCCTCAGCTAGAACTGCAGCGGAGATAGGGGAGATTTAGCAGAAGGTATAGTGAGCTGATCATTTACATTATACAAACAATTCTAACTGTTTTAAAAATTGGATTTCTTGAACTTTCCCATAGTGTCTTTTCTTAGTAAATGATTTTAGTTATGATTGGTGCCCTTTAAAGGAGAATTAAACCCACCTATAAAAAAGCCTCTACCTACTACCCTAGAAAGTCCAACCATCCAGCCATTTTGAAGTCAGGAAGGAATTTTTTTCCCTTCTGAGGCAAATTGGAGTAGCTTCAGATGGTTTTTTTTGCCTTCCTCTGGATCAACTAGCAGTTAGGCAGTTTAAACTAAAAAAAAAAAGTTAAAAGGTTGAACTTGATGGACGTGTGTCTTTTTTCAGCCTAACTTACTATGTTGCTATGTTACTGCGTTACTATGTATTTAGGGTAATAGGTAAGGACTTTTCTTATTGGGGGGTTTAGTTCTCCTTTACGATGAAAAAGAAATGGGTCTTAAATTATTATGAGAGGTCCACTCTCTCCACCTACATTTGGGGGGTTATTTATCAAAGGTCGAGTGTTAAAGTTTTTATACCTCGAATGAATATTTAAATTATTTAAGAAAAAAATTAGAACTCAAAAAGCTTGTATATTTGTGGAAAACACAAATACATCCTTGATTAAATCTGCCCCCAATGAGAGCGCCAGTTAAACATTCTGATTCTAATTCATCTCAGGTCATGGGACAAATAACCTGCTCCTGATTAGCCAGTAGTTTTTTCTAGAGAAAAGTACCAAAATGTATTTTCCAAATGTGTGTCTGAATGGAGGAAGAGGGCACTAAGACTCATCTCAATCCTGGAGCAATTGATGCCCCAATCACGCATCATGTAAAGACATCATCAGATGAAGAGTTTCTGTCCAAACTGACTAAATAAGATGTGAGTGAGATAAAAAATGACCGCAGTCAAGTTTATCAGTTTCCAGCCAGTATTGTTATATCTACCGGTCAGGTTTGCTCATCAAGTTTGGAGACATTTAGCTGTGCAGGTCACCAGACAAGTTGATTTATCATTCAAAGACAGTTGGTCCTATTTTGTAGCTCCTAGATCAATTAGTGGTTTCCATGTAAACCATGTAAACCCGTGCATACCTACTGGCTTTTTATGTATATGTATACATTCAATATTTATTATACATATATATTTTTATCTATATTTTTTCATTCATGCCAGTTGTAAATGGTGAAATGGAAAAGGTGGTGTGTGATAATTAATTTAAACGGCTAAACATCAAATAATCTCTTTCTTATTTTTAAATTCTATTTGTATATTTTGATTCAATTTGTGTCCACATCAATTTTTTTTCACCAAACGCACATCCAATGATTTATATTCAGCTTTTTTCCTCGACATGTAACTATTAATACAGTTCAATTTTTTCCATACACACCACCGTTATCTTTCTGTGTGGCTTTCCACTGAATAAATATGTTGTTAGCTGAAATGTAAATGGTTTAATACTCATCCTTGTGGTTTTCTGAGATACCTCTTATCTCTGTGTTTTTGGAACGTTTCAGATCCATCATCCACCCTCTTCCATTGTGACTTTATCCTCAGGTTATCTGAAACTATGCCTATTATTTGAAGCATAGAATAATTGACAGCTTAGCTGGATCATTTTTAGACACATCTTTACAGAGGCAAGATGGGGAGAGAAGCTCACCAAAACAGGAATGAGATCTTGAGTCTATAAAACTCCGGGTCACATAATACATTTTTAATATAATTACTTGCCTTACACCCTTTTAAAAGATACAGTTAACACAATGAGGTTATTTAAGGATGAAAGAATATGTGTTGCCAGAGATAAGGAAGATATAATAGCAACATCAGTTTCTGATGCGAGTAGTGTCAGATAAATCAAGATCTTAGTCATTGCTGTTATGATTAGAAAATAAGTGACTGTTTCATTTATGGATGTGCAAGACAAAAGATGTTATAGGCAGCCAAAAAAGCAAAAAGTTCTTGTGTACAATGATTAAGGGGCCATTGTTCCATTTAACCAACTTTATGTGGGACATTCACTAAGATCCGAAGTAACGCCAGCGCAAGCTTTGCTAGCGTTCACCGCACCTCGCCAGCTGAATTTTCGCCAGCGCTACGCAAATTCACTAAAGGGTGAAGTTACGCTCAGGTCGGAGAACGGTAGCGTATTTGCGCTAGTGTTACTTCGCTAGGCAAAGCGCAGTTATGCTAGCGAAGCCTAATTTGCATACGGCGCGAATTACAAAATATAATAGAAGTGCATATTAAAGCCACTACACAAGCCCAGGAAACCTTAAACTCAAAAATAAAGTTGTCCTATTGCCCTACATGTGCCCCCTGTATAGTAGTGTTGCCAAATGTAGGGGGGAAGGAGGGAAACCCCCCCAAAAAAATCGATCTTTTTCAGACTATCACCCACAATGGTAAAACACGCCACAGCATTTTTTGGGACTTAGAAAAAAATTTGACATTTTTTTTCAACCTCCTATCTATTGTATTGCACTTTGCCTGGTCTGAGCTGGCGAAGTTACGTCTAGCGAAAGTGCTAACGAACAGCAAAAAGTTGATCTTAGTGAATTTGCGTAATTACGATCCTACGCCAGTGCGCAACTACGCCTGGCGAAAGAGTGCGAAGTTGCGCAAGTCTATCTACTTCGCTAGCGTAAATTCGCCAGAGACGGTGTTAGTGAATTTGCAAAGTTACGATTTGACGTCACTCTACCGAATTTGCGCTAGAGTTAGCCACTTCACGCTTTAGTGAATCTGCCCCTATGAGTTTCCAAACAGGTCTTCTCAAGTATTCAGTGATCTACTGCATATGAGCAGATTTACATGGAAGTGATCTTAGTGGCTTCAGCTGTATCATTGACAAGAGTCTTTGGCCAGCTAGAATACCTGTCTGGTTCAACTGCTAGCCACTAGGATGTGAGGACATACTATGTATACTATGAGTATGCTATGTAAGGACATGGACATGCCAGAGAGCTAATCAAGAGATCAGCATGATAAATGCTTTTCAAAGCATGTAACTACTTTTATGTGGTTCATTCCATATGTTGCACTGTGTGCACATCTATAATCCATCTGTAATCCATTTTGAAGAGAGCAGATTTAAGGTGGCCATATAGGGGCCGATAAAAGCTGCCAACAGACTGAGCTTGGGGCCCTATGACGGGCTTACCCGATCGATATCTGGCCAAATGTACTGTCTACAGTGCTACGAAATATGCTTGTGCCATAGAAATACATGTTAATAATAATAAATAATAATTAATAATAAAGTTGGCCAGATGTTGATCAGACTAAAAATCCCGTCGAATTACAGCCACATTTGTTCATTGATGCGGTCCTGCGATCTGATCGCTCTTCCGATGTGGACATATCAGGGAGAGATCTGCTCGTTCCAACATAATTGGAAATGGTTCTGTTATTCAACAGCTATGAGCCTTGTGGTTAAGATATTAGGTTGCAACCTACCACCATAGATTCCAAGATGTTCTTCACCAGCCTTTATGTTCTACCATCTTCCTTCATACCCAGAATTCACTCATTGCTAATTGAGTATTGGATATTTATTAGCACCATGTAATAACACACAGCACTACTCACTCAAGCTGGGTGACTCAAAGAAGATCAGATTTAGAGATATCAGGGTAGCATATAATAGGATAATATGTTACAAAACTGCTTTATCAATGTGTATTGCCCAGCCTTTGGTCATCAGAATGTCCCCTTGTATTCATAGATAAAAGTACAAGGAGTTATAGTTTTCTGATAATAATTTCATTATCCCTTAGTAATAGAGATCATCTGTCTTATGGATAATTTTCAAATGCAATTATAAATTATATATATGGATATATTAACAATGAAAAGGGATTTGGATGAGTTTGAAAAGCCTTATTAACCATTATAATAACAACATATAAACACTATGATAAACTATTTGTATGCATTTGTATGCATTTTTTACCATTCACTGTAATTTAGCCATGCTGAGCTAGAGGGAATCATAGATTTGCATAATTATAGTGGTAGATACCAGTAAAATATTAGAGCTGAAAATCTTAATTTAATTAGGCTGGGATCCAAGTGTTTCCCAGTCAGCACTTTCCTTCCATTTTTTCCTTTCCCTCTGTAATTGATTAAGATCCCCCTTTTCCTATTGGCTGAGAAGAAGGTGGGTAAATTACTTTTATATTGTGTCATTTAAAATGTCAGATCAGCTGCACAGATTGGATTTTGCATTGCCTCAACCTCAGACAATGTGATTACCTTGCTGTCAGGATTTATGTGCGGAAGTGGATTGGATTGTTTCCAGAGACATTCACATATTAAAATTATTATTAAAATTATATATATCTATATAATAAATAGATATATATTCAAAATGTTAAATTAATTATAAATAAATAAACGGTGTCTCTTTCTACTGGCCAATGGCAAACCCATCTTGCTATTCCAATTGAAATGCCTATGGTAATATCTATGCTGGCATACTGTAGATTTTTGCTTTTTCTCTGTATAAGCAATAAGAAAATTTAGGGAGTGTAACCTGGGTTTTTACTATTCAAGCATAGGTTTTGGGTATCACTGTTTACAGGCTATTAAATAGGAGTTACCAGTTGTAGAAAGATTTCACGTTATAGCCTCATTCAAACAGGTTAACTCCTCCCACTACTGTATGTTTTGGGTCACCAATTAATCCCTTGCCTGCTCCCTTCCTATTTCTATATTAATATTCAAAATTTAAGGTATAGCCTCCATAGAAGAAGACAGCTGCAAAGGTATTGATAATTAGAAGATAATTTCATTGCATTTGAATGAGAGGCTGCTGAGCAGAATGTTATAAGTGAAGTCATCAAACAACATAACCTCCCTTCTATGACATCACTACCAGACAGGCAAGATACTTATAAACTATATACAGTAAACTGCTGTCTGTAAATTAAATAAATTAATTTAAATGGTTGGTCTAAATCACAAATGTGTCTTATATGACTGATGGACCTTCCACTGCCAAGATGTTAATGCAGAGGCTGATACTGGATGCTGACTTGGCCTATCATGAATCAGTTGACAGTTTATTAGTTCATGTATGGCAGCCCCCTCCCCACATATAAATCATTAGGGTTAGGTCAGATTATCGTCAGATTATCGCCATGAAGGCTGAAAAATACCATTAGGTGAGGACTAGTGATGGGCGAAAAAATTTGCGGAACAAGTCGCGGCACGTTTTTGACGCGTTGCACCGTTTTCGTCGCGCCGCGTCAAAAACGACGCGCAACTCGTTTTTTTTTTTTTGCAAATTCGCCCCTGGCGAATAAATTCGCCCATCACTAGTGAGGACATCTAGCCTTGGATGTCAAAGGGTTAAACTAGCAGATCAGCCTTGTTTCATATCTCTGAATGCTGATATATATATGATAGTATAATTAGAATATCATCTTAAATTTCCCCTGTGCCCATTTATTTTAACTACCAAAGAATGCCCTGTTTGCCCTGCATTCCAGTCTCCCACAGGGGAAGATATTACAGATGCAGGGCTGTATGAATGCTATACCTTTATGAAATGTAACACAGTTTATATGGCAGACAATCCACACTTGAAGTTCTCTTGTCTACAAATGACAGTTTCATTGTCCTAATCATTCAATCCTTATACCTATATAGGTAGGATTATGTATAATGGACATTGAGCGAATGACATGGAATGTATATATTTGTTGATCCCTAAATCAGAGAGACGTGCATAAACGCACTGAGCTTATTTTGTAGTCATGGCCACTTGGTTGCACTGCCTATAAAAATGCCAGCATACATGATTTCACTCCAGTGCTTAGAATGCAAGAATGCATATGAGCCATAAAAAAGGGATTGGATGGAGGTAATAACGTTTTTTGCAGTGTGCTATAAATCAGAGTGTCTCCAGATACAAATTATGGAATGTGGTCTTGTCCTTCCCTGTCAGAAAAGTAAACAAAATGTATTTCCCTAAAGTCACGTGTGTAATAGGCGATTCATCGGTTTACAACAGTTACTGGCTGATTATATTTCATTTGTGCATCTTAAATTAGTTAGATTATTATATCAGTCAATAACTTTTTAAGGGGCTGCTGAGCTGTCTTGAGCAAGAAGGATTGAAGTCTTATATAACTAGTCATGAATTAGCCATAGGAATAGGCACTGTAGAAGACAACAACTCTAGTTGATCTTAGTATGCCAATATAGGTACATGGCTGGATAACCCAGCTGCTCCCAAGACAAAGAGACACCTTCATATAGAGAACACATTCAGATTCAGACGGAGAACACATTTTGTACTCTACGTATTTAGAATATTATTTAAGATCACCATAATTTTATTTGCATCATGGAAATATGTAATGAATTTGCCCCTGGCTAGAAGCATCATCATGTACATCTAAGATGCACTGTCAATGGTGTATGAGAAGACTTTGTTGGGGAAGGGTAGGATTTACATATTCAAATAAGATAATTCAGTGGATAAATCATCCGGTTTATATATTCAAGTGAACCACTGATGTAATTCTACAAGTCAAATACCTGCTCAAGAAAGATCTGAAATCTAAGATACTGTGGCTGTCATCAACATTAGTGAAGAAGACTTTTGTGGGTAAGGGCAGTTTTTACGTATATATTCTAGAGTGGATAAATCAAATCCAGTCACCTATGACTTTTTGTAATCTTGACCCATGAAGATCCTTTTGGAACTAGGTAAGGTGAAAGGTACATAGCATCTAAGGAATTCATTTTTTTAACTTATTCACATAATCCCTACATGATGACATGGTATAATTAGGACAGAATAACTGGATCCTGTGAGTGAGTGGGCAACACCATTGCAACATAAATATTTCTTCTGTCATATTGGTGGGTCTCCAAAAAGGGGAACAGAGAGTTACAGTCTTAGAAGAAGATAATTTCAGACAGGAAGATGATGTATGACAATAAAAAGAAAGTTTTAGTGTTATTCCATTATTTGGCAGTGCTTTTGGTACAGTATAACTTAGTCCAAATGAAAGCTGCAGCTTTTGATGGACTATTTTGCACCTTTCCGGGGAGCACTGCTACAATTTCAGTGTAATGCATTTCATATGAATGAACTAAAACCACCTTCATTCTTAGGAAGATAGAAAGAGAGACCATTAAGCACAGATGTGTTGAAGCAATCTGGGAGCAGGTAATCATTCATACAACTAAAGGGACAGCCTTCACTCTGGTAAAATTCACTGACCATTTACTGGTGCAGTTTAGAGGCCTGCTCTGCAATAATTAGGCATGACATAAATTCCAGATGAAGTGGCTATGCTCTGATGTTTCTGAACAATGAAGATATGTGACTGTCCTAATGCAAATTATTTCCAGTGAATATGTTAGATCTGTGCTTCATATATTTAAATTATTTTTGTAGCCTGAGGTCAAGAGCCAGTTTTATGTTTCATTATTTGACTGTGTTTAAATACTTCAGTGTTTTCCTACCCAAGAAAAATACAACATAGAAAAATGACTACAGCCATTCATAATGTTAATGTGATAGATCATGGTACCTGTTCCCCCGACTTACACTGGAAGTGTTATTCCTCTAGCACAGAAGTCTTTACTCTGCCTTGTTCATCCCAGTCTCCACAAACTCATCAACCAGGGTTAGCAAAGGAAGGCCAAATGCAAAGAACCATCCCTTCTAAATACTATATCAAAGTGTAGGTAGGTAGGTAGTGGTCACCAGCTCCAAAAGCCAATAAAGTGGATATGTAGATTATATAAATACATAAGATACACGGACTTCCTAGTAAGAATTTAAAAACAAAGGGGCTATTTACCTTGTTGGTCCCTACACAAATTTTGGCAAACACATTTTAAGTCTTCAGAGCTATTGGAATGTATGGTATAATTATATTTCTGGAAATAATGAACAAGTAACATTACTTTGTCAGGATAACATTTCTTCCACGTGATAGAGGATCTATTTCCTATTCTGCGGCATTCATTCTTGACATCATTGTAATATTCATTAAGGGAAGTTGAAAATAGGGGAAGGAATCAAGCATAGTTTGCTTTGGTGGTAGTTCTCAATGTAAATCAATCAGTGTGTTGGCATGTGTTGTTTTTGGAGTAAGGCATGAAAGTGATCAGTAGACACAGTAATTACTTGTGGATACCACTGCAGCAAATGAGAATTGATAGGTATACTGGAAGACTATAGCTGGTATGAATGGTTTAGCAAAATCTGGTGACAGTAGCAAAAATAGGGCATGATGGCAAAAGTGATACTTTAAATCGGTGTTGTATGCAGTGTGGTCCTTTAATTATTGAAGTACAGTTGCAACATGCAACAGTCAAAGGCTGTCAA
>CM044431.1:225754206-225780866 GCA_024363595.1 Xenopus borealis | reverse complement strand
TGAATTAATTTCATTTGGTCCATGGTAAAGGAAGGGGAATCCCATCTGATCCAAGCTTGATTCATAAATTATTATAAAAAAAAGTCCCAGGGCCACACATTAAAAAATTGAGCAATACGAGTAACCTTGTGTTTTGTTAACACAGTTTAAAGCTGCTTGTGTTCTTTTGATATCTATTATAAATCATTCAACACATCAAATATAAAGGTAAAGGTGCACCAACTGCATGCTCAGGGCATAATACTGCTTTATGATTGCTATGAGACCGTTATCCAGAATAAATAGTCTTGCTTCTTCTGTAGAACAATCAAGCATTATCAGGAAACCTGTTATCCAGAAATATCTGAATTATGGGAAGGCCAGCTCACATAGACTCCGTTTTAATTTAATAATTAACATTAATATTAAATTAATATTTACAAAAAAATATTTTATTTTCCTCTATAACAATGAAACTATATTTTGTACTTGATCCCAATATATTTCATCCTTATTAGAGGCAAGATAATCTATTGGGTTCAATTCACATTTTAATGTATTTTAAGTAGACTTGTGGTATGGAGATCCAAATTACTGGATGACCTCTTATCTGGAAAACCCCAGGTCCCAAGCATTCTTAATACAGGTCCCATGCCCGTACTGTGTTTTGGTGTAGGTTAAATCAGTGGTGGCCAAAAGGTACATAGTGATATAGGCATAGATCTTGAGCTGGTGACCAGCAGAACATAGCAACCTAGCATAGATAGTTCTTAAATATTTAGATTTATATTTTTTGAATAGCTTGAGAAATGTGTATTTTTCCGTTTACACAGCACTATCTTTCATTGTAATATGATTAAGGTTTTCATTTCCATGGCATTGTAACATTTCAGGCAATTCTTGAGGGTATAACTTCATTAAAGCAGACTACAGTCTCAGCACCCATGTACTAGATATTATGTCTGTTTGTTGGGGATAATTTGCAGCGTGGTTATGTATGGGGTTATATAATATTACATTTGTTTGCTAGGGGATTCAATTACAGAATTATTGGTTGGTGTGGTGTTGCACTACAGTACTGTTGCTTGGTAAATTACAGAATTATTGGTTGGGATGTCTACTTCCTGGAACTAGGCATGAACAAGTCAATTGTGATGAGAATCAATGTAAACCAATGAATATGATATAGTGTGAATCCGTGCAAAACAATTTGAGAATTGATTGGAAACTCACAAAACCCAATAATTCAACTTAAATGTTTCTTTTTTTGTTGCAAGTAAAGTCTCAGATCGACATAAGGGAATCATACAAATATGATACCTGACACTTTTAGGCCATTGACCATACATATCTTCTCTGACTATTCATACACTTCTATACAATGGCTACCGAGAGTGTGTATAGAAGCAGCCATCATTATTGATAAATCATTACACCTGGGAATGAACAATATGCTCTAAATGAGTAAAGCGACTATTGTCTTGCACAGGGACCTTTAAAGGTCTTATTTCATCCCTACATATATTAGCCTTTATGTAGATTTTGTAACAGATGAATATGACTATCCCCCCCAGGAATTTAAATAAATTCTACTACAGGTCTACTACATTTTTGGATTTTCCATTTGAAACATCCCCACCCAAGGCTGCACATCCCTGAAGATATGTCTGATCACATTCCAGTGATGTTTTGAATCTGATGGGTGCATAGTTAGAAAGTGTATACAGCTATATGAGTATAATTATAATCATACTGTATATGGATTTTCACTTGAATGATAGGGGTCACACTGACCTTAGAATGTCCCTGTCTGCTTTTTTGCTCAATCAGAGCCAGCTATAGTATTCATGTCCATACGTTATCTAATTAGGCTTGTCATTAAACAAACAGCACATTTACATTCCAGTCCTGCAAAACAGTATTCAAAAGGGAACAGGATAGAAAAGTTCAAACTAAATGGACTTTTTACTGTCCATCTGTATGCTCAAGATGTTTTTTTTTTGTGGCAACAATTATGATGTATAATTCTGTAACAAACATATCAACATTACAATTAAACCTGATTGAAGCTTGTACATTTGTACACAGTTATGGACATCTAATAGTTTATGGAGAACTCTAATGTAGAAATACTGGTTACTTATTGTAATGGCCCCTCCGCAGTGGTGGTAAACTACTTTTCTTAATGATAGTGGACAATGGCCTAAAATGTTGCTACCTAAATATTCTTAGGGAACATCCACTGGTTCTTAGGAGGATATTTAATAAAATGATTCTATCAGTAAGTTTTGTCCCAAATAACCCCCCTTTCCACTGACTTGAGGAATTGAATTTAAGTTGAAAAAAAAAATAGTGCTTCTTCGTGGTGAGGGTGGGCAGGCTGTTGAATGCTCTCTGTGATGCTGATACGATCATGGCATATTCTATTAAAGGAAAACTATACCCACAAAATGAATACTTGAGCAACAGATAGTTTATATCAAATTAAGTGGCATATTAAAGAATCTTACCAAACTGGAATATATATTTACATAAATATAAATCATTTTACATCTCTTGCCTTGAACCACCATTTCGTGCTGGTCTGTGTGATGCCTCAGAGATCACCTGACCAGAAATATTCCAACTCTAACAGTAACAGTAAAAAGTGTGGAAGCAAAAGACACAACTCTGTCTGTTAATTGGCTCATGTGACCTAACTATATAGTTTGTCTGGTATGTTTGTGTGAACCGTTGAATCATATGATCCCAGGATGCTGTCCTTATTTTTTAAAATGGCCATCAATTATGATTACCCAATGACACATGCTACAAAAAATTATATTATTATGAAAATAGTTTTACTTACATTGTTCGGGGGGGTATAGTTTTCTTTTAATGTTTTTAACAGTGACTAGGCTGATACTTGAACAATAATAATGTCCAAGCCTTGTGCCATCTCAAGATCTACAATTATTTTAGAATATGTATTGTTATATATAATTCATATATGTGTAAAGATAGGTTTGTATTGCTGTGTATACATGTGCACTGGGTTCATTTAAAGGGGTTGAACTGGATGGACTTTGGTCTTGTCTCAATATTATGTCATCCAAAATGGATAATTCAACTATAGTTTTTTAATTGTTCTTTATGGTGGTTCTGCTTTCAGTGACAGCATAGATTAGTGCTGTCTAAGATTTTCCATGCTGTGAGCTATTTAAATGCTCTATCACATGATAGTCTGGGTGGTCGAAAAGCAATCACATGATATAAAGATGTATGGGGCTAGGGGGATGTTGAAAAGCCCTAGCATTGTTCCTTATTTAAATGGCATTAAATGCAATCAAATAAAAGCAATAACATTGTTTTATGGGTCATCTTGTAATTCTGGTCAAACAGAGAGTTCCAACAATATCAAGAAAAAGTAATTATCAATCTTATCCTGATTTAGGCTGAGTTGTCCTGTTTAGTCTGGCTCTGCATAATCTGTGATTCTTTGTGTCTTTCAAGGGTTTACCAGGCTTGCAGTCTGATATCCTTTGATTGAGCGAGCGCTACTATTAATATGAGTTAACTGATTATAGAGAACGGCAGGATGGAAATTCTGATACCAAGTACTGGTAGGTGAGCTAAAACTCAGCATGTTAAAAAAGGGTTCTGAAAAACACACTGCTAGTCTTCACTAGTTAAAAAGCACTCTTAAAATATATGTTTTTAATAATCCTTCCTTTTATTATGGCAAGGCATGGGAGCCTGGGACTGAAAGTCCTATGCTGTTATGAGTTTATCCATAATTTGCATCTTTACAAGCTAGGGAAATAAGGGACAGAATAGGAATGGTAATAAGAAAACATTTCAATGTAGTATGCAAAGATGGAAAAACATTCATTTGTTGCAAATTTGTTTTCTAATTGCCTACGGCAAATAATAAAAAATAACAGTTGCTCTAAAATGTATAAGTATTTAGGCTTGCAAATGCCTCTAAATATATATGTCCTAATTTGCCATCCCGTATAGCACGCCTTATTCATCGTTTAAAGATCCATGTTTGTCCTCATGTTTCTGGTGTATCTGGGCTTCTAGACTAATTCTCTCTTTCCTCCAACATGACTTTAATTTAGTGTAACTCTAGTCAGTATGTCGATAAAAGATGACCAAGCTCAGGCCATTAATTTCTGTGATGGCAGACATATATCAAATAGCTATATACTGCCACGAGTTCTCCGAACACTGCTACTTTTTATGGCTAACCATATAAAAGGAAATTAAAAGATACAATATCACAGCTTTTGGATACTTAAAGGCAAACTAACTTCTTTTGAATTTGTCTTGTGGAAAAATATCACAGCAGAAGTCACAGTCATATTCATGTTGCAAGTCTGTCCTGTATTGTATAAAGGCACTTTTATCTCTCATCTATCTCCTTAAAAGCTCATTATTTAAAACTGCTGTGATCTCACTGTTTTAATGTGCCATACAGTATAACTCAATTATAATCCCCAATCTAGAATTACATTAGCCAAAGCCCCATTGAATGCCATATTAACCAATTCAATTCTTTAATAAACCATCAACAACAAAAATGTTTTTTGTACAGCAGAGCAACGCATTATGAATCATTCTGAAAGGAACATTGTCATTGTTCCTTCATAAATCTGATAAGCGACTTATATTTGGTGAGGCACAAAAAAAGAGAGTTCAGGAAATTAAAGCTTTAATTATGCTACATAACAGCCGTTTATACCATGCCCTCCCACACGTTTCTGCTTCTCAGCTTCTCAATAAATTTGTTTCTCATCCCTGCCTTTTTATGCCAATCAATATCAGCCCTGAAGCAGATATTGATTAATTAAAGAATGTGCTTTGAAAGAGAATCTAGACAGGAATTTTCCTGTGTACATAGGCTTGGGCTTAAATATTTGCATGAAACCATTCAATATAAACCGCTGGTTTTATATATAACCATTTTGATAAATATTTTCAACAACACGTATATTAAAATGTATTTATTTTTTAATTTGATTTTTTTAATTTAATAGAAATGCAAGATATTGTATTGTTTATAAACAAATTAGTTCAAATCCTACCAACATACTTTTGGCTGATGGTCTAGCAGGCCATGCCATACTCACAGTGACATAATTTATTGGTCCTAGATCTTTGCTATTCATGTTAATTGATTTTTAATTACTAGTGGACTTATTTATCAAATACAAATTTGTGAGTTAGATTCCACTTTAATAAACTTACTATTTAAAAAAAATTAACTGAATACAATCATGGAAAAACTTAAATACCTCAAAAACATGAATTTGTCCATTTACAAGCTTAAGAAACTGGAATTTGTGAGTTTACAAGCTCAAAAACCTTGAATAAAAAAAAATGGCTTAAATTGATGGTGGAGTGCATTGAGGTAGAGAGGTAGTAAGTTTTGGGGGTTGTTCCATGTTTGGGAGGAAGCCTTGGTTGACTACTGAAATAATGTTATTGCATGCCAATAACAGGATCAAGTACTGTATATCATTTTGACCAATAAGAAATTACGGTATGTCCAATTTTCGTCACTGTCCAGAACTACACGTCCAATGTGCTTTCCAAGCCTGCCTATTACAATTAAAAGAAAAGCTAGTCTTTGTCTCTCCCAATATCTGTTTTAAGTAATTTAAGTATGGTGTGTAAGAGATTTATTTGACACTATTAATACCTTACATTGTGATTTCATATCTCAGCCCTCTGTTTTACTCCACTCAGCAACACACCAAAGATCAAGTTAGGGAATGTCTGTTTAAATTCTTTTCACGTGAGAAGCAGAGCAAATGCAATTTCATCTGCTAAAGTCAATTTGCAATCGAGTTCCAAAAAAGAACCAATGAAATTGCAAACAAATGAGGTTTCCCTTTTCTTGTAACAAGGTTGTGCTGCCAAATATGTCACCAGGAGATCTGACCCTTTTGCTTCATCAGACCAATTCTATTGTGTGTTGCAGCTGCTACAATTGGAAGCCGACGAGAAGTGTTAAGAAATGTTTTTTTCCCCCTTGCGTGAATTTCCTGAGGCCAGCACACTCATACACAGTATGTTATTTGTGCTGGTAAGAAGAATAATATTCTTACCATCTATTTTCAATGTGTTTGTGCTGTCAACTGACAGTTAAGGATCAATATACCTCCTGTCACTCACCGTGACATGCCAAATATGTAATCTTACCCATTAATGAATTCCTGCTTTATCTTTCCTCCCATTTTATTTTGGTCTGGTGGCTCAGTGACAGTGAAAATTAGGAGATGCTGACATGTTTGTTCCCCTTGGGTTTTGACCTGGATGATTTTTTTAATAACAATAATAATAATAAGGTTGAATTGATCAAAATAGATAGTAGGGATTGGGGTGAATATATATATATATATATATATATATGTTTATGCAAACAATTCCCAGATATCTATTTGTTGCGCATCAGAAAAATGTTGTCGCCCATGGACTTCAATGCTTTTTGCTGCCTTTTCACCATTTTGAGAATTTTTAGTCACACAAAATGGGTAAGATTTGACCATCACTAAGTCAATGCTCAATATTCCTTTGTACAGCAATGGTAGCAATACAAGTCCTATAAACGCTTATAGTGTAAGAAACAGATGTGCTCTGCTAAAACCTCTTGCTTTTCCATAATTTGACACCCTGCTACTCATAAAACAAAATTGGAGGCATGGTTGAATGCTTCACTTTTTAAAAAAAAACATAAAATATGCCCCTGTTTATTTAAGGTAGTTATTCTAGTGTCTATAATAACTTGCACATCATTTAAAATTAAGTTTTGCCCCAGTATTCTATCATTTTCTGCACCTAGAGGTTGGTACAATCATTTTATGGCATTTTAGTAGGTACAATGAAGCTGCATTATGGGAAAATTTGGTGAATTTTTCACCATTCCAATTACCGTTCCAATCAGTAACTAGTTCCCTAGGTCATATATTTACTACTAGAACCAATTTATCAACTTTCCAATTTGAGTTAAATTCCTCCTTAATGTAGATATACATATATGTAAGTCTACCAAGCTAACTCTTCTGCAGTACCCTACAACCCTTGAGCAGGTCAGCTAACAATTCAAACTTGGAAGGAACCAAAACATACTGTATATCCTGACTCCTAAATAGCATTGTGTCTCAATGAGCCAACCTCTGTTGACATTGTATATACAGTATGTGCCCTTATTGTGAAAAAGGCATTCAACCTAGTTGGAATGTCTCCAATGGTGGTCCATCTGTCTTTAAGGACTTGAGTAAGAAATAGCGATGAGCAAATCTGAATTTGTGAAATGTATTAAAGTCAATGGGTGTCAAAATGTTTTTTTTTACAGGGGGTGACAATCTTTCTCACTCCAAATGCACTTAATGGTCAGTTGTTTTTTTCTTGTGGCAGCTGTTTTTTTCTTGGCAACATTTTTGTCCAAATGCATTAAAGTCAACAAGCATTTTTCTATGGCGTCTTTTTTTCAAAATGCATTAAGGTCAGTGGGCGTTTTTTCGTATGACTTTTTTGTCTCAGTTTTGTGAACAAAATTGCAGATGGTGAAATTTCACCACAAATCCATGGCTGGTGAAAAAAATTGCTCATCACTACTTAGAAACCATTCTTAGGCTGATCTCCTTCCTCCATTGTTAATGTATTCCTTCTTATCACTCCCCACTGCCCTTTAGGGAAATTCCTTCAGCGGGATCTATCTTTGCATTGTGTATTATATACAGAACAATCCAAATCATAATCCTTATGTAATTCTTATTTTATTTCCTTGCCTCATCTCTAGCACATGGTTCCTTTCCCTTGCCCCAGGCATCTATGTATAATCACTGAGATTGGAATTCCTTGTTTATTTACGAAATCTTATATTTGCTCTCTCAAAAATAATATTACAGTTAGGGCTGTACAGGAGCAGCAATTTACTGCTTGAGAACGTGTTTCAAATTACATGCTTGAGCAAATTTACTGGCTGTAGAGTACTGGGCAAGAGGAGATCTTGCTACAGCTGGCAAGTTTAGAACGAGTTTTATTAGATTATGCAAACAAAAAAATATGTAAGGGATTTAGAGGAAGAAAACCTGTTTCCGTAGCTATTTCAATACTTCCAAATCACTAAACATTTTCTCAACATTTGACCACCTTGTATGATGACTCAGGATTTATATCAATGGACACCCAAGGTGTCAGAAAGGCTTTGCTCTAATCATGACCATTAAAGAAGAATTTGGATGAAAGTACATTAGGGAAGTTTATAGATTCAGTAAACTGACCAGATGATAGCATTAACTTTTCATTATCCAGTTCAAAACATCAATTTAATAAAGCAATCAGATATTGTTTTAATTTATAATGAAAAGTCCAATAATATTGATGTTTGGTCATCATGCTGTGAATATCCCCACCAAAGATTCAATTCAGTTTGGATAGCCATATTGTTTTGGAAGCCATGTTCATAGTACATAGTGGGAATGGAGGGAAATAGGCAATTGTGCTGATGGGTTCCATAATGAGCCAATGACTAAGTGCCAATAAGGCACGAAACTCTTAGGGCCCATGAAGATGTGTACATTTTAAATTCTTCAAATTAATATTATTTTTACTTTATTTGCACTTTGATAATTTTGTTTTGGAATGCTGATGGGTTCACAAACTTTTTTTGTTGGGACACTGGAGTGGCCATAATTAACCTTTGGATCAAAACAAACTGTATTCAACAAAATGGACGTTTCGAATTAAATTGCAACCTGATATCGCGCATTAAAGAAGTAATTCAACAAAATGGACATTTCAAATTAAATCTACCTGATATCTCACATTGAAGAAGTAATTAAAGCAGAGTAATAAACAAAAGCAGTAACAATGTTTAACACAAAGTCAAGCTGTAATTCATTATTTTGTCACTTCTCATTATAAATCTATGTGAGTTGTGCAAATGAATTGTTATTGTTTCTTAGATTTATTCCCCACCCAATTTGCAAATTTCAGAAGTTAGTAAGCTATTTCCAGCAAAATGTTTTTAGGTTTGCTGTTTATTTGATAGTACTATACCTGCTAAGTACTATTTTTTATTCCCCTTTTACATTATTGTTTTATATGTACAATTTTAGTTAAAGTTTCTGAAATGTACAGCAGGTGGCCCATCAAGCATATTTGCAGGTTCGTAACTGTTGCTTTCTAGCCAAGCAAGAGTGATTTAAATAACTTTATCTCAATGTTTTTTTTTTTTTTTTTTTCAGTATCAAAAATACAAAATTTGTAAACTAAATCATGGCAATCTTGTTTAGAAATCAATGAGAGGTGTATTTTCAACATTCAAGCAATTTTATTTTTCAAGTCTTTCTTTACTTTTTTGTGTGATTTTATTTTTAAGCAGTTGAGTTTTTCATTTTTATAGAAAGATGCTAGCAATCGAGAAAAAATATTCATGATCGAGTTTCTAATTTGAAAATGGTTAAATAAGTCTCCCCCAAAATTCCATTATTCTGACCACTGAGCTCAATGTTTTTAATTTTGATTTTGTCAGTGAATCCCATGCAATTTAATGGCAAAAGAAACAAAGGGAGGCACCCCAATCCACTATTTATTGGGATGGAAAGAAGATCCATCAAAACTGTCACTCAGTACAGACTCCACACTGAGTGATGGATGGGACCGTTTGCCCATGTATTCCTACTTTACAACCTTCTACACATTTTGACTGTTAGCTCTTTAGGTTAGGAACCTGTGTCCTGTCATCCATCTCTCTGTGGCTGCCACTAATATCCCTTTCAGAATGCATTCCCTTCTTTGTGTAACCAATGTGTTGTGAAAATACTCAAGCCATGTAGACTTGTTGTGCTATACCAATCAATGCATTCACACTAGAAGGAGTTATATTTTTATAAATACATTAACCGTGTTGGAAATGGTGCAGTGCAGCTTTAGCTTAATGTAAAAAAAAAGTGCTTATTCTTCCAATCCTGCTGCTGTTCCCCTTTGCAACTGAAACTAAATTTTAACATACATAAGCAAGGTAAAGCAATTATTAATTACACTTAATCCATACTGCATCGTTAAATTGCCCAACAATATTGACTCGTTTGCAGAAGTAACGCCTACTATTGATAATAGATTGTGTTGAACGGATTAAAAATATATGTTCTGCATGCTGGAGACAGCCAACTGCCCAGTGAATCATTTGTTAATGTTCTTTGCTGGTGATGAAATCTGTTGTCTGTACTGCTGTTTGCAGCAAGAGGTGTAAGCTCCATTAGGGTGGGGAACAATGTGATTCATGTATAATGCGTGGAAATCACTAAAGAACACTTGGCACTACAGGTTTGGGACCTGTTATCCAGAATGCTCCGGACCTGAAAAAGTTTTCCATAATTTGGATATTTATACCTTAAGTCTACTAGAAAATCATGTAAACATTAAAGAAACCCAATATGAATTAATTAAATCTTATATTGAAGAAAAAGGGATTTATTTTGACAAAATTGGATTATTTGGATAAAATGGAGTCCATAGGAGATTTCCCGTAATTTGGAGCTTTCTTGATAACTGGTTTCTGGATAATGGATTCCATACCTGTACTTAAATAATAAGAATATTAGTGAATGAAGTAAAGATGGCACAATGGGGTCTTTTTTCCTCACTGTTTTAGTGATGTTGCACTTTCGGTGGGAGACCAGGCTCTGGCATGGTGAAAGTGTCCTAAAGGGATATTTATAAGGGTGTAGAATGTGATTGTCTTAAATAAAAATCCACACAGGAAAACCACTAGTAATTTTTATACCAATGTTCAAGTAGAACTATGTATAGGTATTCATTTGGAAATAGCAATGGCTGATCAAGAGTGTTCAGAGGTTTAGGCATAGGGTTCCATTCAGTGCAAGGCAACAAGAAAGGGTCATACCTTGTCAACTTTGACCTTGCCATTCCCAACCCAGTTTGCTTATTGATGCCCTAATTATATGGGTGGGATTTCAAAATGATGTTAGATCATAATTCGGCACATCCTCTAGGTTATTCTTATCTTTTATGAAAGTTTTATATAAGAGTTTTCACACTTGACTAGGTTGGATATAATGACAGGAGCGTTTTGTAATGGAAAATGTAAGAGCAGTAGAATACAAAACAGATAAAAGTACAAAAACAGAGAGATAAACATATTTAGAGACTAAAGAAAAGCCCTGCAACAAAAATGGACAATTACTAGCTGGTCTCTTTAGCTTGCTTACTCTCTCTTCCTTTTCCTTGGTAGAGGAGACCTAAGTGCAAAAGAACCTCTGTGGCTCCCATTTATTTTTTATGCATCTGTTATTCAACAAGAACTGGCATGAACAGCCTTTGTTCTGGATTTATACATTTAAAGGGTAATTTAATAAATTATCCAAAGTTTTGCTACTAGTCTTAACCCCTTAGCTCCCCTTAAAGCCCTTAGCAACTTATTTACCTTCTATACAGCATAAGTGGAGAAACCTAGTCATCAACAAAGCCTCTTTTTATTTAACACCAAAACAGCATTCTGTGGATTGCAGAAAACTTATTTCTAACAGAAGTTCATTTAAATCTAATTGCAGTTCCTTTGTGCTGCTCTTACTATACACAGGTTGTACAAGAGCAAGAAATCTTTGTTCCCAAATAATACTTCATGGTTAGGATTTCATTCAGCTCTAAGACAAAAAAAAACCCATGCTGGAAGGATATCATTTTCCATTAGCTGATGAGAAGACAATCTAAATGTCAAATTCAACACAATGTATGGTTTTGATCAGACATAGAACCTGACACATAGAAACGTGGAATTTGAAAGGAACAACTTGTTCTGCCCATTAAATGCACAGTTCTTATTTATTTTATTTATTACCTTAAATGTAAAAATTCAGTCTATTTATGTTTGATCTTATATTCCCACCACCTCAATAGCAAGCATATTTCTTTAAACATCTTTTTATTTGTGATAATAACATAGTAATAGTTTTTGTTTCAGTTGTACATTTCTGAAAAATAAGATTCATAGTAATTGCATCAACAGTATATATTAACATTTCTAACATTCATCTCTTTGGAAACCAGGTGTATGACCCTATGAGGAGAAGCTAATAATCTGTCAATTTGATTACTCCTGAGGTGTGTGTATTAGCAAGTATATTTGAAGTATTTATCAATATAAAATATTACTGAAACCTGAACAAACCCTCAAAAAAATCAAGAGGTTGCAGGAAATTTCATCTGTAATGACTAAGAATAAAAACTTGATAGGGTAGGTTTTTGTGATGTTTTAGGAAGCATAAATAGTTTTTTAATGTAAAAAATTTTAGAAATTAAACTGATTAAAATAAAATGAAATAATGGCTAAAGTAACTGAAACAAACACTCAAAAATGACATGAGGTTAGAGAAATACCAGCTGTAGCAACTGAGAAGAAACACTTGGTAGGCTTTGTTTTTTAAATGACGGCCTGCTGTAAAAAATGTTTATAAATGCAATTTTGGGTTGCAGGTTGGCCTACAGATAATACCAGTAGCTGTATTTTAATTTGGCAGTTCATCTACCACTAATATGCTTGAGTTCTACAATCAATAGGCTTACTGAAGACATTACTATGGTAATGATCTGTCTTTTTCAGGACTGGGCAAATGTTATTTCTTAAAAAAAAAAAAAAAATCTATTGTACTGAATATTTTGCCAAATATTCTGTAGCCAGAAACCGTAACACTTTCACATTATTTTGTCCTAATAGTATAATTTTATAAAGAAGTTTAAGAGATTACAGTTGCAGTAGAAATAACCAATTTGTTTTTTTGTACTTGTGTTGGTATTATCTGGGGTGTTCACATAGAATACAATAGGCTTGTTTGGAAATGGGCAGTCTAAAATCCTGGATTATCAACCAGTCAAATGCTGTTATCTGTAGAGAGGGAAGAGGGAATATGATGTTGTTGCTAAAACCAAAATGTTTCTTGATGAGGGTAGACCATCACCTTATGTAAAAGTGAAGGGAGATTCTCAGGTATAATATATTGCAAAGATTCCTTTAAATCTCTTTCCCTGGTACCACCTGCTTTTTTAGGATTATTTAGGGAACTAGTAAGGTATTGGATCTGTTATCTGGAAACCCCTTATCCAGAAAGCTCCTAATTACGGAAAATCCAACTTCCAATAATGCCAACATCAAGCCATGAACCCAGCATTCATCATCCAATGATTCACTCCATCATGTGTTCAGGAGGGGGTCATATCTACCAATATTGAAGGTATAAAATAAAATATGTGTTTGTTTTTGACACCAAATGTATCCCATTAATAGAAACATTGACCTTTTGTGTAACACCTGCACAATACATTTTCTGATGGCTGTGGGTCAGCTGATGGGGTATCCAGATGTATGCAAGAAAAACGTGGGTGGATGATCCTGGCACCAAGCTAATAAGTCTCTGGGGGCTCTTCAGTACACAACATTTTGCTTTATACATTAATCTTGTTCCTATTTTTGTAAGTGTAGGTCTTTGATATGGTGGGTATCATGCTTCAAGTCATTAGGCACCAACATTAATTAGACACGCATCATAAATACAGCTTAATTACACAATCCCATGAGGATCACTTTGACTGATAATAATGGAAGTCAACTTTCAGAAAGATCATGTGACAGAAATGATAAACATTATCTCCAATTGACAGGAATAAATCGACTGCAACTGAGTTGAAATGTGTGGAGGAGATCTGGACTAGTAAGACCTAAAAAAGGGGGACACTGTATTTGTACAAAAAGTGAGATGCTAAACATTCTCTACCAAGAGGACAGAGGTCCTGCTAATGTATTCATTAGTGTTTATAAAGAAAAGCAGAGTCGCTTACATCTGGATATAGTCATTAAATTTCAACCATATTAAAAGGCTCATTAAAGGAATATATTCTCTTAGCAAGAAATGGCATGAACCCTGAAGTCACCAAGGAAAGCACACCATGTTCACAGCTAATTACGCTAAAGATCAGGCTTAGAAATGTTTGTTTCTTGTGCTATTTACATGTAACTTATCAGATGTGTACACAAGTAAACCATTCGATGGATGATCACTCAGTACAGCTATAATGCAGCAGAATACAAAGACATATCAAATACAAGGGGATTCTTCTGGATAGAGTCCACAAATTCAAAGCAAACCTGGTGATTTACAACTCTATTTAATGCCTGGGTAACCCCTGACCGCTACATTAGATGTCAAGATTTGCCACTAAAGACTGACAACATAGTCTCAATCTGGGTCTTTGCTCAGTGTGACTAACAAGTGATGTATTTGTCTAGAAGATACTCTTTAAAGTTCACTGAAGACCTGAATAAACACAGTGGGCCTAGATATCATGGTGTGTAAAAAATACACCATGTATCACCAGGCTTCTCTTTTTTATACCATTTTTAGGCATTAATTGTTTAAAATTTTGCCCTGTGCCCCAAGTCTTCATAGGGTGCTGCACATAGACACCTGCATGTACCATGTGTAATTTAATCAGATCTGTTAGGGTCTTTTTAAAGCTTGCTAACATTGTTATAAAATACACCATCATACATATGTTGTAGGGCAGAGGTCCCCAATGGTTTTTGCACCATGGACCAGTTTCAAGTAAAGCAATTTTTATGATGACTGAGGTGAAGGGGTGATGTAGATGTGTAGGTGCATTTCAGGCTTTCCAAAGAACCCCCCAAAAAACAGTATTTTTGTCCTTATTGCTATTAGTAGAAAGCTTCCTGGGCTTTGCACAGCTGTTATCATGAAAATGGAGCTGGGATAGTAGGTAATTATGGACTTTTTCATAGAATGCAGCTGGGAGCAGAGTCAGCACAGTTTGGCACAGCCCGAAGCCCGACAGTTGGGGAACCCTGTTGTAGGGCCACTGTGCAATCTATATGCTCAGTGAGTCTCAAAAATCCCATGGGTACAGTTTTTTCTGTACTGGATGCATTTTTAATATTTCCACTCCATGTCCACATGTCATTTCATATGGAGGCTTTTCCAGGACTTTTTGTGCTCCTATGATTTTAATACAGTCTCCTCCAACTTTTTGCAGCATATATTTATTTATGCACAGTAGGCTTCCTTGAAGCTGCTCCCTATGGCATACAATATATACAAGAAGTGTTTGTGGAGCACCTACCGTTAAATGAAAAACAATATAAGGTGTGGAGGGTCAGTATTTCATTGAATAACGGAGAGAGGAAAAAAAGAACTGACCCACTTCTTTGCCTTTGAAAAAGTTCACATGCAGTGGCCGAAATGCGCGCCAGGTGCAAATTAAATTTCTTAATTTGGTTAGGCAGGGCGTTGGAACAGACCTAGTAAATAAGGGGTTCTCCACCACTAGGAGGGTGATAGGAGGTGGGTGAAGGAGTTGGAACGACAGTGGTGTTTGATTAGCAGTTTCTGCACTTCATGGCACTTTCAGTAGTCTTTTCTCATACCTAATTCCAGCTCATAGTAGGGGTAGATCCCTGTGAACCGGGAGGGCTGTATACTGAGGGTGAAGGGGTTGGTCTGTGATGGGTTGGGTAAACGGAGACTGATAACTACACATTCAGCATTCTAAGAAGCCCGGGAACAGTTGAGTAGCGGACACTTTCTAATTTACCTGATTTCAGGAACCCTCTTTCTCTCCTTTTATTTTTTTGTGGGTGAATAGATTGACACTGCTTCAAACCTTAGAAGGTATATTCATTGCTCTTTTCCCTAGCCACTCCTATGTGTGGCATACTTGTACTGTATCTACACTTTAGCACCCAGATTTACAGACCAATTGCCCGTTATATACACTATTTTGTGTACAGATTTCCAACCTCCTACCTCTTGGTAATTCGCCTCCTTGCTTCTAATCGAATTTTAATGTCAATTTACTGGACTTTTACTAATACTAATTTTAATACTTTGGACAATTAAAAGTTATCTTTTAACACGTTTGTGTATTTATATACAACTGAGTTTCTGGAATATGGTGGATAGGAAGGTGAAAGTTAATGGGTCAGTTCTTTTTCTCCTCTCTCCATTCTTACCTATAGCAGACTTCTTTGTTTTTTTGTGTTTGAAATGTCACTAAAATGTCAGAAACTTCCTATCCGCTCTGTTACTGAGGTTATGAAATAAACTGTTTGTCAAAGCCCTCAACAATGGGTAGCATGGGGCAATATTTGCATATAATCCTTGTATGCGTGTTGCATTCCTGTTTTACTTGGGTCAGTGGGAGTGTGAATTGTATTATTCCCAGCTCAGCAATGCTCACAGTGGTAGAAATAGTGTTAGTATGTGATTCATTAAATGTCAGTTGCATGTGTAGGTGCAATATGCAAAGGTAGCCCTGGAAGTAGAAGTGTAATTTGCACCTTGTACATTATTCTTCAAAGTGGAAGCATCCAGCATTCGGTGCCTGGAATAAGTATAGAAAAGCAATGTATGGACACACTTAATTTTGTGAATACATGTTTTGTATTTTGTACTGCATCTTGTGTAATATATAATATATATGTCCCCACCGAAGTAGCCCTGTCTGCTCTATACCAATCCTACAGACAAACAAACACCATCTATAGAATCTACAGGCTACAGCTTGCCCTCTCATTATAGACATCTAATAGAAGACTTTGCATGTTGGTCTCTTCTTTGTCTCTCGCTCTTTCCTCAGACCTCTAACTGCAAATGGCTTTTAATCCACAAATACACCCCAGGGCTTTGCTGCCTTTTCTAGTAGTGAATTTTCTATGACAAAGCATTTCTGTTGTACACTTCATTTTGTTAAGCATGCTCCACTACTCCATGGGGGCTTGGTATTAATAGGCTGCGAGCACAAAATTGACTTGGAAAGTAGCAGTCGCATTTTCTTGAGCTTTTCTTCACGTTCGTATGTCAAGAACTTTTCAACAGAGAAAGAATTTGTTGGCTTATATTTTGAGGCCGATAAATGGCACTTAGGAAACTTGGCACATGGGTGTGCACCATAAGTAAGGCCAATAGCAAAATGGGCAAATGGGCCTACCAAAGTGTTCTACAAGGAGTCACACAAAATAAAGGTATTATGCAAAGTTGCATTAAAAAAGCATCAATTCCATCTGCCCTACATGTTTCATGTCCTGAGGACACTTAGTTATTAAGCCTCAACTTTAACTAGTCAAGGTTTTTAAGGGGAAAACTCAACTTTGTCATGAAAAAAAACCCGTCAAATTGTAGAGATGAAAATAAACTTGTCAAGGTCATGTAGGTCAAGTCAATGTCAGATTTTCCTGAAATTGTTTCCTGACATTGTGATCTGCGCTGCATAATCCAAGTCAGTGTTGTCTTCTGATAATCAGATAAAGTTGAGTTTTCACAGCAAAATTTTAATAAAGTTGAGTTTTCAAATCATCGGTTGTACGTTACAAATTTGTTGCAGTGATTTTTCTCTCCAAATTTTCTGAGATAAATTGATTAATGCGTTCAATTCGTGGAAGGAAGTTCAACTTTGTTTAAAAAAAAATAAAAAATTAGATTAATTTGAGTTTTAGTAAATAACCCCCTTAATCATGGGCTGATACAGTATGTGCACCATAAGCAAGCCGACTGTGACATGAAGAAAGTGGGGGATATAGGAGACACTATCCTTATTGGGCACACATCTGTTGTCATTGTAATTGGATTATACCTGACTTTTTTCCTTCTTTTGCTCCATATTATTCTTTTCATTACTTGCTCCCTTCCCAGAACAGTTTTGCAGACTAGGACCAAACCAGGCAAGAGAACATACATACAGGTACAGTTTTGCCTACTGTAGTGCACTCTATGTCCCCATATTTTTATTTAGAGTGGACAACCCTCAAAAAGAGTGGGTGAGCAAAGCAGGGTTATTTTGACACATGCAACTACCATATAAAAAGATGCTTCATATTCCCAGATGAATCAATGGGGCCCAAATAAAGCCACATACACTGGAGGTCTGAACAGTGGCATGCTTTTCAGCTGTAACCTCTTACAGAGTGATCACAACATGAGTCTGTGGCATTGCTTCTCACTTAATTTAACTCACACTCAGCACCCTAGAGACAAGAGGCTCATGGAAAGCTGATATCAATGTGAGTTTGTTATTAATGTTTGGGGGCCATAGGATGCCATGGAATTGTTAGGAACGACTTTGTGTTAATAAATATTTGGGGTCCACAGTTTGTCATGAAATGCTTGGGGGAGATGAACAGGTGTTCATCCAGCAAAACCATGTCTAGGCCCCCTCCAAAATGATACAAACTGAGCCCACAGCTGATAGCTTAGGGACTCCCCTATACTAGTGATCCAAAAACATACCAGTGATCCCAAAACAGTGGCTCATTAGCAGTATGTTGCCCACCAACACTTTGATTGTTGCTCCCAGTGGCCTCAAAATGGGTGCTTAGTTTTGAATTCCAGACTTGGAGGCAAGTTTTGGTTGCATAAAAATCAGGTGTACTGCCAAACAGATCCTCCTTTGGGCTGCCAGTCCACATAGAGGCTACCAACTAGCCAATCACAGTCCTTATTTGGTAACCCCAACAATGCTGTCCATGCTTCTGTTGCTCGCCAGCTAGGGTTGCCACCTTTTCTTGAAAAAAATACCGGCCTTCCTATATACAGTATTTATCTTTTTTCCCTATTAATAACATTGGGATGAACCATCAAAAATACCAACCAGGCTGGTAAAATACTGGCCATGTGGCAAGTATTTGCCAACTGTTTTTAAATGTGAATGTGGCTCACAGGTAAAAAAATAACAATACTGCTGGAAAATGTTATGGTATTTTGCTCTACCATTTTTTTATGCAACCTAAATGTGGGTTATTTTTCATCATCTTCTTTGTTTTACATCCCTGTTTTTACGGATGATGAAATTTATTTTACTATTCTCACGTCTTCAACTGAAAAATAAAAAACACATCCCCTACGTGTCACAGAAAATCTATGTAAATACCAGAATGCCTGTTCCGTTCAGCATATAACTAGGCACCATGTTGTGGGAAGCATTGTAGTGAGGCCGTTGCACTTCCTATTAATTTTCTTATTTTATTTTGCAGTGAAAATGCTTTTTTCATGGGAATTATTCTTAAAGCACAGCTAACATTGTAAAATCACAACTGTATCTGTCCAATAAATAAGATTTTTTTTCTATAATTCAGGAGTAAGACATGAATGACCTTTGATCTCTGTTTATCTCCCAGATTAAGTAGTAAAATCATTGTACTCTACAAAGCTTTTCTGTTATTCGCTATGTAAATGTATTCCTAATTGCCCTCATTCAAAGTGACCGGCTGCTCCTGTGGGTACAAAACAGTTTATAAATCATGATAGATATAACAATGCTTGGAGCCTCATTTAAAGGAGGTGATTAGCAAGAGGAATCTCAAAATTTTCTCCAATTAATTCTTCATCAATTTCTAGTGATGGGCGAATTTGCGGCGAATTCCGCCAGCAAATAAATTCGCGTAACGGCAGTGAAACTTTGCCTGCCGAAAATTCGCTGGTGTAAAAAAAACGAGTCGCGCATCGAAAATGACGCGATGCCTCACTATCAATTTCTACAATGTAACTTACAGTCATGTGACCAACAGTCCACACTTCTGGGCAAGCATAACAAAGTATATGAAAAAATTTTGGTATTACAACAGTACTGAAGATTTGCAGTACTGTCCACCATAAGCAAGTATTCTGTATTTCTGGTCTCCTGCAGAGCGTTGTGTTTACTCATTTGCCATCTTCCGCATATCCATCACCTGTCTCCTTTCCTCCAGCTTCTGATTTTACTGAAACAAAATTAATTGATGACTTTCACACAGCCAAGCACCAAGGGCATCATGAGTACTGGGAATAGCCTCCATTTAATTTCCATCTGTAAGACAACAGCATGGCTAAAGTAATTACCCTCTAGATTCCCATCTAACTCACCCAGTGGCATTTACTTTTGTTAAAATTAAAGTCGTTGTTGGTAAGAATTAATTTTCTTCTTGCCTTTTAGGAGTAGTGGACTGTTACTAGTTGATAACAATTAGCATGTATTAATGTGCAATATGTATAACATTTTATAATTATAATATTGTATCTATTGATATTGCTGGAAATGCTGTTAATCCAAGTCTTCCATGTTCGGACTCTAGTCTTAGTATATTGGGGATGGCAGTTTTTTCATAGCCCTGTATTTTATGAGGCTATAGCAACCTAAACACATACATGACTGCCTAAGGAGCACTAGAAGTCACCTTGTTGCTCATTGATACCAACAGGAACCTACAGCAACCCAACTTCCTTAAGCTCTCCTTAGAATTTATATGGTCATGTCTATATATTTGGACTGGTGTATTTTTCAAAATAGAGAGTCCATCGGGTTATACCCAGTAATAACTAGTTATGGTCCAAATCCTTAATAATCCCACCCACAGTTCAGTAAGAGCTAAACATTTAAGGGTCTGTGAATGAGAACTGTTCTGACCACATTTTAAAGGGGTTATTCACCTTCAAGGACTTTTCCAGTTCAGTTGGTTTCAGATAGTTCAGCAGGAATAAAGACGTTTTCCAATTACTTTCTATTTGTGACTATTTTTCTAATATTAAAGTTTCAATTTTAACCTTGTTATTTCTTTCCCGGGGTTTGCTAAGTCTGTAACTCTTCTAAACTGATACATTTATTTGATATATTTCTAATCTTTGTCTCTGCTGAGCAGAATCCCTGAGTTTCATCAAAGGCAGCTATTAGAATTGATGCAATAGTTGCTAATATTCCGCAGATGCTGCTGACAAATGTATCAAATAATGGAACAAATTATAACAGTTCAGAATCCTTACCTGGATCACTGAGCTGCCAAGCTTTAACACCTGAGAGAAACATTCAACTTCAAACTTCAATTTTAAAAAAACATTAAGAAAGGAAAGATCACAATTGAGAAAAGTTTTTATTTCTAACAAACAATCTGAAAACAACTCAACTGAAAAAAGTGTGTGGAAGGTTAACAACCTCTTTAATGAAAACCATAATTGTCAGTGATTAAATGATAAACAATAAAATAAATTATATGGTGTTGGACTGATAGTAGGCAGGATCATAGTGGTACTAACATACCTCTCATAGTAAGTCTATATTCATTTGGTGCAACTATGATTCCAGGCAAGAAATCTATATCACCATCTCCTACTCCTTCATATGGGGGTGTGGAAATAATCCAAATTCTCTACGGTTAGGTTTACATGTTCCACTACCTGTATATGGAGTTCATTTCAGACTAACTGGTTTATCTGCTACATATAATTGTAACAGTCCTCCAGCATACGTTATAAACTTTCTTCAAAGGGATACATGCAAATTGATATGTTCACCTTAATGAAAAACTAAAGCCTAACTAAAGAAGTGTGTATAAATGTTGTACATGATGTTTTGTGCTTGTGTACCAGCCCGCAGCAACCACAGCCCTTTATCAGTAAAGATCTGTGTCTCCCCAGTAGATGCCCCAATAGCTCCCCATCTTCTTTTCTACTGATTCACTGATTCACATGCTCTGTGCTGCTGTCACTTACTGAGCTTAGGGACCCACTCAGAATATACAGTACACATAGAATAGAAATGTCACAGTATAAGGCTGATTGTTAATTAATACAGATGATTACTACATGGCAGCACAGAAACCAGTGCAATTAGCATCAGCATTTAATAATCAGCCCTGTAGCATCAGCTTATATTACAGGGGAACCTCATTTTCTGCTGCTGGATAATTATTGACGACCCCTAAGCTTATCAGCTGCTCAGAGCCCACTGAGAATGTGACACTTTCCAAGATGGTGACCCCCTGTGACAAGTTTCAAGTCCTGGATCATTGCTGCTATTGACAAGCTGAAACTTTAACCTCGTGTAATAAGTTCACTATATAAAACATGGCATTTTTAGCCACATGGATTTTTAGGGTTTATTTATCCTTTAAAAGGCAATTGTTTGCAGTAATAGAACTAGGTGGGCAAAGTGTCCAATCTATGGTTGTTGCCTATAAAAAAGAATTTTTAAAAAGCTAGGCTTCTTCTGTCAAGTAAATTATAGTGCTAGTCAACATGTTTAATACGATTTCTAAATTAGATTTTGCCCCTTTCCTGTCTCTACTCAGTGTCCTTGTATATCTTGTTATTGTTATTTGCAATCAGTCTAGTCATCTCCAGACAGGACAGAATCATTAATCAAGAGTAGAAAGTAATAACAAACATTAACACTTCCATAATTAAAATGCACACCATAGCCCTCTAAGCTACAGATCCATATTTTTCCCGTGCTTGCAATACAACAATATATAAATCATCTTTTCTGCTGCAGGTAGGCTGCTAGGAGTCAGAGCTATCTTAAAATAGTTTTCCTTCAACAGACCAAGCAACGTAAGCCTAGACGTGGCAGCAACATGCTCAACAAGACCTTCCACCATGTTATTGCATTCCCTGCGTATATAGTTTGGATATTACTTGGATATAAATGAGCTGCGTTCTAGGCCTCTTTGACAAAATACAATAAATCATTTCTTCAGCATTGTTTGTTTTTCCCCTTGATAGAATATGACAATAACACATTGATTTCAATATTTTAAGAAAATCTCTCGTTGAAGCTCTACTCCTGGGATGTGAAAGGACTAAAGATAAATAGTATCCTTGTTTTAGTATCACAGTTCATCAAATCACCCACAAATATAAGCTGTTCAGAATTTAGTCACTTTAGAAGCTACTCATAGCAAAAAAATCAGCAATTAGCCTGGAAATTGTTGGATAATGGTTAGTGGATTGGGGCCAATTTAATTTTACAGGAAATTAGACTGTAAATGAGACAGCTGAGAATCAAAATACAATTTTGATCAATATATACAGTTCAATGTGTAAATGTCACTTATTTTGACCTTGCACAATCTTGTCTTAGACCACCACGTCAAAGCCTATACGGTCTAAACTTCTAAAGATTTCTAAATACTTTCTTGAAACTTTTTTCTCTCAACCAGAGTTAAAATATATATATATATTTTTTTTACAACAACTTGATGGAGTCAAATAGTTTCAGATGACCCCTTGAGCAGGTGAAACAATAAGGGTTATACGCCTGAAAAGGAATAGCATTAAATCTCTGTAGACATTTTTACTTGGTAGCTTAGAAGGTCACATAATCAGATTGAGTTCAGGAGGCAAGAGAAGCAAGTCAAGTTTTCATTTCAGAAAGCCAACTTGTGGTGTCTTGAATTGAAACCAACAGGTCACTCCTAGGGCAGGGGAAGAAAGCGCTTTGTAGTCCTTGTTGGCTTGCAGGGTAGATGAATAGAAGACTTTAGACCCTAGAACTGTCATAGGCTTTACTTTAACAAGTGAACAGTATGGATGTAATGAAATCCCATCTCTGTCTCTTCAGTTTAACTTCGGGAGGTCATCGCTGGTAAAGCCGCAGAGATTTCATGTAGCGTATCACTTCTGAGCCTCTTGTGGCTTTGATGAAAATACTATACAAATACACATAGTGAGTGACAAATACCACATTCTATTTCCTGCCTGTAGAAGTGTTTTAACTTTGTTGTTGACACAAAATATGAACTTTTATAGATTTAAAGATTCCAAGGGCAAAATCCCAAGTTTATTATTCTAGTAAAAAGGACACATTTGTCATTTGAAAAAAAATGATCAAAACTTCAAATGAAATAATTAAACAAATCAGTCAATAGGAGGTGTATTTTCAAAATGCAAGCTATTTTCATTTTTTTTTTTGTAATTTTTTTGCCAATAATAATGATCTTGTGAAAAAAAAACTCAATCAAGGTTAATAAATGTTTTTTTTTCCATGCAAACAAGATCCAAAAACTTAAATTTGAAAATGAATAAATCCTTCCATGTTGATCATTTGGATTCAATTCCAACAAGGCCATGTTCTTATGGCGTTTGTGTGTGTTTCTATTTGGTGCTCTACGTTCTACCCACAATCTAAAAATCTGTAGGTTAATTGGTTTTTGTAAAAGTGCTGGTTTGTAGGAAGTTTTTATTCCTTTCAATTCAAGTTTATTTGTGGGGTAAAATAGAAACTACAATTGGTTTTTAAAAGATTATGTAAACGTAAATTCCTGAAAATGATTGTTATAAAGAGCTCTGAATAAAGAATGGAGAATGAAATAAAAGGTTCATGTTATTGCTTCTCTATTAGATTATTGGGTTAATAAATTACCTTCTCCATGGGGGTTCCATAGAAACACGTACCAATTTATTGTGCAGATCATAATTTGAAAGCAATCAGTCCACTTTTGGTTTATCAGCTTTCCCCCCAAGGCTTTGTTGTGTGTATTAACACGCCAGTGGGGGGGCAGTTTGAAACAGTCGGGTTGACCTTTGCAAGGGGAGCAGATGTTTTATGAAGTGCCGCTTGGAAGATTAGTTTTACTTGAATCAATTCTGGAGCAGCAAAGTGACTTTTGTGGTCTAAGTGAAGACACTAGGCTGTTTATGTAGGTTTTGTATCCAACCCACAGTTAGAGACGAGGCAAGCATTTAGAGATAAGGCAAGCATTGCTGGTTTGGTTTGCACTTTTAATTACACTGATTTTCTGCAATTCTGATGGGGGCTATCAAAGTAATATCAAATGCCAAAAAAAAAGATTTTATTCAAATTTACTGGCTCCTCTTTAATTACATGGTTGGATTAGTTGACTAATAGCACAGGTATGGCCCACCCGTTTGTTTTATAGGTTTCAGACCTGCTAAGGGCCCTGAGCAATGTGTGGCCATGCAAAGAATTTGTTTTTGATAAAAGAATGAGGGAATTGTACTTGGGGAAGGGCAAACATAAGGTGTTATTTCCTCCATGAGTAAACTGTATACTATCTGCCTTTCTTATATTTAGTGCATAACTGTATTGGCTTGTGAGAGCTGTAGGTATTGGATTGCAATATATATGATTGGTTGCATGAAATCTTGCCTTGTTCATTATGAGTATATGGCAATGTGGGTGACATGCTTTGTAGGGTGGCATAATTTCCAATAAGAAAAGAGTTTCAATAGAATGGATTCAGTTGCAAGGGAGGCATTTTGTTTAATCATGTTGCCACATCCAGCAATAAAACACAAAAATTCCCAGCCTACAATAAGTATTGATGCCTCATGATGGCTTGTGAATCCAGGTTATCCACTTAAGTAGGTTCCCAAATCATGACACACAATAAATTTGCAGCCCGTCGACATCACAGGAGATCATTTTATGACATAAGTACCCCATAAATCAGTCCCAGGAGCCCAAGTCCACAGAGCAGAAATCTCTATGACACTGCTTCATAGCAGTAATAGTTGATAAATGACAGAAGCTATCAGCAAAAACTCCAGAGTGGAAAGGAAGAACAGCACACCGAAATGTGTTTCCAGCTGACTGTAGAACTAGTAAGCTACAATTGGAATTAAAAAGATGCAGAGAATAAAAAGCAGCTGTTCTTTATTTTAACGTGTCTGCAGATACATAGATTAGGGCAGAAAGAGACAGACAGGGCTTTATTGGCCATCCTGAGACATCATAGAGTGATGATTTGGTGCCTGGTGTCTTTATTGATCTCCATGCTTGCAGATGGAGACCAGCATTGTTGACCTATGAACTTTTCTTGAGCTGAAAGGGAAAGCCATTAATATTCATGCTGAAATGCCGCTCAAGCTGATCAGCTCCCCTGTTACCGAGTCTAATAATGAAGAACAAGAGGCTTCTGGGAGACAATGCTGCTTTCCATTTTGGTGTTAGTTAACCCCGTGACTACCAAGTGGCACCTGCAGTGTGTCATAGTGTTTTGCGCTGATAGAATAAAATGAGTTTCCATGACCTTTCCCACAGATGAGCATATCAACAATCAACCTGTTTTTGGTACAAGACACAACATTTGCTTCAGGGGATAATATGAGCAAATTTCATTTAATTATACATTATTGCACAGTATTTTAGTTGCAGTGCTTTATTATCTACTAATGATGGCTGGATATTATTACAGGATAGATTATCTCTCCATACCACAATTTTAGCCTTGGATTTTATGATGTCTCTGCTGGAACAAAGCCTGAACATTAGAGTGCCAGCTTTAGTGCAATTTAAAGAATTATTTGCAATTGTGGGCTATTTTGTCCTGCCTGATTAAAGGGATGGAACCCCATGTTCTATCATAATTGGGAAATTTTCATTAAAATAATTGCAGGTGCAAAATGGTTTTGGTTGCTTTGTCACTTGCAATACCAATACTTTCCAGTATTGCTGAGGAGCAGATCTTTTGCCTAGAAGCAAACAATTCTTTGAAGTTAATAAATGCATATGCATCAAAAGATACAGTAGTATGTAGTGGTCCTAATTATCTAGGGTAATTTTAGAAATATATTTGTTACATGATACACCTATAAATGGTATTTTAAAGAAGAGCTATTCTTCCCAGTACAAAGAAGCTAATGAAGGATAACTCTAAAATTGAAGGTTGATGTCTGTATCTCTGCTTTTCTAGCCAATTAAATGAACAATTCAAGGACATTTTTATACAATGCAATAAAAGGAAACCTTTTTTTAGTGCCAATACTTCAAATAATAGCCGGTCAAAGATGAGAAATGCACTTAAAACATGCCACCTAACGGAAGATGACATTGCTTTGTAAAAGATTGACAAAGGCTCTATAATATATATATATATATATATATATATATATATA
>CM044431.1:225721363-225752209 GCA_024363595.1 Xenopus borealis | reverse complement strand
TATATAAGAATTTGTAAGTAGAATATATATTATGAAAAGCTGTGTCTAGCTCAATCAAATTGCCCTCAACATAACACAACAACACAATAAGGACATACAAACATGTATATATTCAAACCAACAACAACTGTAGGGCAAAGTGAAGACCATAGGAGGTCTCCAAGATGGAGGCAGTTGGTCAAGATGATGGTCACAGTGCAAGATTGCAAATGTAGAGCAAGGTGATGATTATAGAGCATGACATACAGTAGGGTAAGGTGAGGATTTTTGTGCAAGAGGAAGATAGTAGAGCAAGGTCATGATCATAGTGAAAGACGGAGACAGTAGGGCAAGGTGATATTCATAGTGTAAGATGTAGACAGTAGGGAAAGTTTATGACCCATGGGACTGAACTTGACTAATCCTCTTTTTAGATAGCAATAAAAAGGGATATTGAAGCCTTTTAGTGCCAATTATCTTTTCTCTTGATACACCATGGATGGACACCATTGACTCACAACATGATGTAGATCAAAGAAGACCAGGGGCCATAGGAACTTTAGCATTGTCACTCCAGTATTTTATTGCCAACACTGCAAATTGTATGGTGGATAATCTGGGTTAAAAGCAGGAACTTAATAAAGTTGTGTTTTCTAAAATCCTTTTTTCCTGTTTATGTGCTACCTTTCAAATGATCTCTTTGGTCACTTGTTCAAATTATTACAGGGAACAAAATGAAAATGAAGGGAGTGAAGAAGCCATGTCTACAGGAGGGACAGAGGAATTGTTAGGTCTACTAATAGTACATATTGTCAATTTAATGCATCGCCAACAAGGTATTCATAACAGTGGAACATTCTTATTAATTATTCATTGTATTAAAAAAATTATTAGCATTTCTACATGCCCCACAGAAACTATAAAGTAATAGAAGTAATAGAACACTGCTAAAGATCCAGTAGTGAAAACAGTCCAGATCTGCTACACATTAGACTTCATAGGGGCCATTTTCACAACAAACAATTGCTTTTTTTATTACCAACAATTTCAGCATCATTGGTGCCCCCAGGAGTTGTAGTGCCTGGTACAATTGCAACCAATGCTTCAAAATTATTGCAATTGCTCTCACATTTTCAACAGTTGCTTTGGAAGTTTTCTATTTGGCATAATTTGCAGTGTAAGGGTGACGTGTTTCTTGTGGTGCAGGGAACTCTGGGAACCCTAAAGCTACCAGGTGGTTTGGAAGTTACAGTAGCTTCAGGGATTGCTTGCATCAATAGAAACTGCTGTGCTTGATTGGGAAACTATGTGGAAGTACAATGGAACACATGTTGACTGGGAGTTCCTGCATGCCCCAAATTCTCATTTATGCTCAAAAATGACTCCTCATTTCTAGTAATGCCTTTCCCACAATCACTTTTGACAGTATTTAGGTGGAGAAATTTAATTTTTTTTGGGAAATGATCCCCTGGAAATCCCCCCACCCAAATCATGGCAAAATTTAAAGTTGAACGTTAATACATTTACATTAAAGTTAAAGCAAAAAAAAAATTAAGTAAAAATGTTGCCCTTACGAAGTGCTGATAGTATTTAATTTCTCATCTTCTGTTGACTTCTTGAGTTTCCCTTGATCTATTCTCATGCAATCTGCATTTTGCACAGCCGGCTCCACTTACATCTGTGCTTTTGACTAGCCCCAAAAGCTCATAGCATGAGCCTTCATCCATGTGACAGCTGCGACCGAGGGAACAATTTATTCCCGACAGCTTTTGTAACACCCACCATTAAGGGATGTAGAACCTATCAATAGATAATTGGTCAACAGACTTGGTACTTGCCAACTGTTAGGCCAACAAGGCGGAAAGGCAGTAAGAAACAGATTGTGTCTCTTCTGTATTAATGAGTGAGAAGTTGGAAGTAGGGCACTGACTTTAGGACTTACTGGAAACAATAGGAAGACACTTCAGTTGAGACAATAGGACTCTTAAATATGTTAACTAAACAGTGAAAGCCACATGTCACCTCTGTGACTGCCTGCCACATGTGTTGGTGAGTGTTATAGTCCTTTTAGACATAGATACGGACACTAGAGCTTCTATTGTTATCAACAGAATTGTGCATATGTTTGGGGCTCATTGTGTAGAACGGCCTCCCCACTGTGCTATACTGAATATTTATAGGAAAATAAAAATAAATTAGCATTTTTTCTTTTCACTGTTCAGAATATAGCAGATGATCTGAAGGAGATTTTTTTTTTTTTGCTTCTGACTTTTTGTAGTTTGGTGGATCAGGAATCTGCTCATGGTCTGCTATCCTAAAATTTTTCTTTTTACAATGCATCTTCAAAAGAATAATTACAGGTACAGTATCATCATACATTTCTTGACAATGTTTCCTGTTGGATTAACTGGGCCAACACAAATTCCATATATAATAGAATTAGGACTTGGCATCTCAGAGCAAGGTACCACCATTTAGAAGATGTGGGGTCCACTTTCAGCAAAGCTATTCCCTCAGGCTCTTCCAACTCATTTTGTGATAGTTTTGCCACCAACACACTAGATAATGGATCTTTTCATGTTTGCAGACAATCCTGGGCTACTGCCATCTGATTGTACCCTGCCCCATCCTAGAGGACATTATGTCTCAGTAATGCAAACATCTACAAAAATATTCCAGTAGCACATTCAGCATTTCATGCTAATTCCTTCAACCTTTACTGTCCATTCAAGACACTGCCAAGCATCTTCACTATTATACTTAAGTCAGAAAAAGCCACAGTGCCATGATGTAATTTAACTACAGATCCCAATATCCCCCACTGATCCCCCCCAGGAGGCCTTTTGAAGCTGCCGACTTTCAAACCAACCCTCGGTGGATGTAAATGCTAGTAATACAAAACAACCAAACACATCCAAGCATGCAGCTTTCTTTTTGTGGGATGTATCTGTCACCCTCTAAACTCTGAGCTCTTCAGGGTCAGGTTGCTAATAGACAATTTAACAAATTTAAAAAAAAAATCCCCTGACTGTATTGTTATATCGCCAGACGCTGTTCGTGAGACTGCATAATCTCATGTCTAATGAGTGTTTAGCACTTCGCACTGCTTCCTAATTGGCAAATATTTGATTCTGTTTCACTTACAGGTCTTTTGTTCTCAGGCCAGGAGGCTGGCTACTGTGCAATATACAACGATGATATGTTCTCTCGAGGAAGGGGGGGGGGTTAAAATTTTTATGGGCCCACAGATACCACAAGGATTCTCTGACCATGTTCAAGTGATTCAGGGCAGAAAGGCATTTGTTTTGTGCTGTTGGAAATGTTGGGGGAACATGTGGAGCTACTCTCTAGTTGCCTGTTGTAATGCTACACTGTCCCAGCCTCAATTGCTGAAATGGAAGGCACATTCATTTCTTTATATATGCCATCAATGGAGGAATTACTCTATGCACTATTCCTCCCTTTTCAACTCTACATACTCTGGTGTCTATATGAAAATTAATTTGGTTATGTAATGTCTTTTTTTGGTCAAGATACATTTTTAAGAGGTGTTTCAAAAATAATAATAATAATAATGTATTGCACTTGCACTGAGGAAGCTAATGGAGTTAAGCCGTGCATAAATCTTATTGTATGGTGAGGTAAGCTAAGTGCATCATTGCCCAATGTGGGTGGCTAGGGTTGCCATGTTTGCTAGTAAATATTACCAGCTTATGGTGGAGGCAGTGAGGTGGCCATGTCAAAATAGCAGGGTGGGTAGGACTGGGAAGATCAGGAGAGGGGGATGTGGGGCTTAAATGGGCAGGTCAGTGGCAAAACAGCTGAAGGTAAGAGAATGATATGATTTAAGTTACCAGCAACAGGTAAATGTTTATATTAATGTGGTTTTCAGATTTTCTAACCGGACAAATGTCATCTAAATATAACCAGACATAGATTTGGATAGATAAATACATGGTCCTTTAAGCTGCTGACTTGGTGTAGAGAAGCGTTCCTCAACTAGTGACTAATGAGCAACATGTTCATAAAGAGCAACAATCCATAAAAAAATAATTGGTCCGTTTGATAAATATATCAATATATAAAATAAACTCTAAATAGTATAATAAAAATAATTTATATGAAAATAAAATGCTTGGCACTGAGTCTAACTGTTGTACTTCTACGATTCTACATAACCCCCACCTCAACTGTAATTAGGAAGGAAATTGTTCAGGGTGTGGTTAATTACTGTCATTAATTCCCCATTGTAGCAACAGACTTCAGCTTCTATTTAAAAAGCCTAATCCAGGTTAGACCAACAGACAGCCTGTAATTGGGTGCTACCTTGCCCCCTTCTGCTGGAAGGTGGATTATACGTCCACCACCTGAGTCACAATCCCCAGCTGAGTTTCATTTGTTGCTCTGCACAGAGACACTGCTGCTTCTGTATCAGTGAATGAATCGCTGGGAGACATTCTCTGTCTCGTCTCCTTCTTTGGCCCTAGGATATAGATCATTGCTGCCTCATCATACTCATCAGTGTTTTCCTGTCTTTCTCTCTATTTCGTGTTCGAGAAATTCACGGCTCATTGCTGGAGCTTCGTAACATGCAGAAACTGTGAGCTCTCCTTGATATATGAAGCAGATAATTTAGCTTAAATATAACCTGGTGGTATTTCACTTTCATCACCAAATCATGAGCATTGGGCCTGATTTGTTCAGGATAAGCAACAATTTAAATTGAAGAGATTTAAAAGATACAGTTAACCATGCACAGACTGCAGCGCTTCCTACTGAAGTGCAGATGGGATGGAGTGGCTGCACAGGTCCTAACTGATCCCCATTTTAAGCAGCAGTCCTGTCCTGCTTCATGGCAGCTGAAATTCTAGCTATCTGTATAACAGAGCATTCTGTCCCAGTGGCTGCACAGATCTGATCCCCATTATAGGAAGCAGCAGTCCTGCCCTGCTTTATGGCAGCTGAGATTCTAGCTATCTGTATAACAGAGCATTCTGTCCCAGTGGCTGCACAGATCTGATCCCCATTATAGGAAGCAGCAGTCCTGCCCTGCTTTATGGCAGCTGAGATTCTAGCTATCTGTATAACAGAGCATTCTGTCCCAGTGGCTGCACAGATCTGATCCCCATTATAGGAAGCAGCAGTCCTGCCCTGCTTTATGGCAGCTGAGATTCTAGCTATCTTTATAACAGAGCATTCTGTCCCAGTGGCTGCACAGATCTGATCCCCATTATAGGAAGCAGCAGTCCTGCCCTGCTTTATGGCAGCCGAGATTCTAGCTATCTGTATAACAGAGCATTCTGTCCCAGTGGCTGCACAGATCTGATCCCCATTATAGAAAGCAGCAGTCCTGCCCTGCTTTATGGCAGCTGAGATTCTAGCTATCTGTATAACAGAAAATTCTGTCCCAGTGGCTGCACAGATCTGATCCCCATTATAGGAAGCAGCAGTCCTGCCCTGCTTTATGGCAGTTGAGATTCTAGCTATCTGTATAACAGAGCATGAGCCTGGCAGTGACAGTGCTAGGAAACTGTTCACTCCTGAGATACTACACAGATGAGTGGCACAAGGGAAGGAGCTAATCATATTTACAGTGAGAACATTTAAACAATTGCACTTGAAACGAATCAGTGCGAATGGGCAAATCATGGAGGAATAATATAATAATCTCACAAGGAGCTTGTTTTATTAACATGGGTTTTTATTTATAATCCTCAAAGCCTCAGGCATTTTAAAAGAGTTCAGTTACAGACTCCAGGGAACAGGTAGAGTTAAATGAGTTCTTATTGCAAAGAATTGAAGGTCCCTCTAGTGTCTATGGAGAAGAATGCACCTATGATCATTGCGCCGTTTGTAGCTTACAGTGAAGAACGCATTGTAAGGTAAAACTACTGATGTAAGAAACATTGCTTCTTTCCGGATTAAAGATGCTGTACTACTGCTCACTGTTTCAATATAGTCATTGAATACATTGGTTAGTTGAAGAACAGTATGGCTGCTTTCACTGTTATGATGAATAAACATGACCATCCAGATTATTAAGGAACCATTTAAGTATGAAATAGGGCAGTAATGGAACCCTACCATGATTCTAAAATCTATCACTAGTGATGGGCGAATCTCCCGAGATTCGCTTCGCCGAAAAATTTGCGAATTTCCAGAGAAATCCGCGAATTGGCGAAAAATTAGCGAAACGAGTCACGGCACGCTTTTGATGCGCGTCGCGTCGTTTTCTGTGCGCGTCACGTCGTTTTCGTCACATCGAGTCAAAAACGACGGGCGACTCATTTGATTTCGCTGGCGATTCGCGAAAATCGCGGGAATTCGCCCCTGGCGAATAAATTCGCCCATCACTATCTATCGCACATACATTAACAGGGAATTGTTTTTCCTTTAATTTTGTTTACGCTTCTATTGGAATCAAGCTGCTGGCTCGGTTTACGCTACAGTTCATGTGAAAGTTGCAAACCTATAAAATAAACTGCAGTGAGATGCTCCGAAACTAAACATTCTAGTTTTGGCTTCCAGAATTTATATGTCTATTGTTGATATTTCATTTTGACCTTAGGAACCACTTAAATGGGTTGTTTAACTTTACATTATCTTTTAGTATGTTATAAAATGACCAATTCTGAACAACTTTCCATTTTGTCTTCGCTGTGTATTTTTTTAATAGATTTTAAATGATTTGGCTTCTTCTTCTGAATCTTTCCAGCTTTCAGATGGGAGGCCAATTAGTGATGGGCGAATTTATTCGCCTAGGTCGAATTCGCGGCGAATTCCCGCGATTCGCCGCTGGCGAATAAATTCGCGAATCACCAGCGAAATATCGCCGAAAAACGAGTCGCGCGTCAGTCGCGCGTCGTTTTTTACGCGACGCGACTAAAACGACGCGACACGCGCCGAAAACGACGCAACGCGCACCGAAAACGACACGATGCGTCAAAGTTGACGCGACGCGCGACAAAGTTGACGCGACGCGCGACAAAATCGTCCCGCGACTTGTTTCGCGAATTTTCCGCCGATTCGCGAATTTCTCTAGAAATTCGCGAATCTCTAGGCGAAGCAAATCGCGGGAGATTCGCCCATCACTAGAGGCCACTGACCCCATCTAAAAAATCAAATGCTCTGTATGGCTACAAATATATTGTTATTATTTTTTATTACTCATCTTTAAATTTAGGCCTCTCCTGTTCATATTTCAGTCTCTAATTTAAATCAATGTATGGTTGCTAGGGTAATATAGACCCTAACAATCAGATTATAGAAATTGCAAACTGGAGAGCTGCTGAATAAAAAGCTTGATAACTCACAAATAATAAAAAGTGAAAACCAGAATATCACTCTCTACATTACTAAAAGGTGAACAACTAGTGATGGGTGCCTCGTTTTTGGACAATGGGTGCCAGCGTCCAAAACAAGATTTTTTTTTTTTTGGCAGGCGAAATTTCGTTGGTGTTTGGGGAATCGTGGGCAAATAAATTCACCCATCACTTTGAACAATCCCTGTAAGTTGGCTATAAAAGGACCACTATTGTGTTGGCAGCCAAAAACAACTTATTCAACTGAAATTTGGTTGGATTTGGACAGGTACGTATCTGTTGGGTCAAATAGTTGAACCCCTTCCAGGTGAACATCTGATGCACTCATTATTTGACCTTTTGCCTTAATGTTCTCTGATGCCTTCTCAGAGCATCTGGTCCTGCCAACACTTTCTATTCCCATTTGAAAGCCACCTAGTTGGAGAAGTTCTAAAACAAACTTGATTTTAAATTGATAGAACATGAAATAAGAGCAAATATTTCAGTAAAGGTGATCTCATGTCATGGGAAAACATGTTTTTTTTTTTAATGCATCAGTTAATAGTGCTGCTCCAGTAGACTTCTGCACTGAAATCCATTTCTCAAAAGAGCAAACAGATTTTTTTATATTCAGTTTTGAAATCTGACATGGGGCTAGACATTTTGTCAATTTCCCAGCTGCCCCTGGTCATGTAACTTGTGCTCTGAATGTCTAGCCCCCTGTCAGATTTCAAAATGAAATATAAAAAAAACCTGTTTGCTCTTTTGAGAAATGGATTTCAGTGCAGAATTCTTCTGGAACAGCACTATTAACTGATGCATTTTGAAATTTTTTTTTCCCATGACAGGATCACTTTAAATCAGGGATTGAAATCCCACTAGATCTGACTTTACTACAGTTCCAAGCTCATACACATGGAGGTTTCTGGTCGCCAAACCCTACCATAAAAGGATCAGTTTGCCCAGTTTTATCACAACATTTTTAATTGAGCAGACAAGAAACAGAAGCCACCAATGGGCAGAACGAGTGTATTATTATAAATATTTTCATAGGAGTTCCGTGACTTGTATAAAAGCTACTGTATAAAAGCTACTGACCTTTGATATGGTCATGAAACTCCTCTATGACTTTTATATCCTTATACAATTTCACAATAGGGGGCACATTATTCACTATAAATGTAAATATTCAGCGGGGAACTACACAGGTGCTGCCTATATCCATTGGATCATCAGAGCAAGGTGACTATTCAAATGCATTAAAGCCTGATTCAAATGCATTAAAGCCTGTCTAGCTGTAATATTGTATAATGTTTTTTGCTATACCCTGATAACAACACAACAGCATTTATACATTGTTCATTCTTGTCATATTTTCCAAGAAGGCAGAGAATACTATCCCAGGAAACAATGTGTGACATGTGGTTGTTGCAGAGATCCATCCAGCGGCAGATAATGCAGAGTGCCCTTTTCTCTGTTTACCAAATCATGTTGTTCGGAAAAATGAGAGAAAAGGACAGTACAAGAGCTCAACAAAGACTTCCCACTAATGGAAATCCTTTTTTCTTTTTTTTTTTGTTACTAAATCCACAAACTGAATTTGCATTTTCTACTGTCTGATTTCTAAGCTGCTGACAATTATTTCATTATGTAATGGGATTAAACTCCTAAATGCCTAGATGGGTGGGTAGGAAGGAAGTGAAAAAGCCTCCTCTATTTCTGTTTCTATTAGTCCCTACAGACAATACAATACAGCAATACAGGTACAGTTATTAAAATAAAAATGTCCATATTTTCCAATCTGCCCAATGAAATAACATTTGTACACTTGGAGACTGTGAAGAATCTTTAGAGCTGCATTAAGAATCCTTGAATGTCATATCTTTGTATTTAATGAAAAGCTTATGCCAAACTGTTCATTGTTACCTAAGCCGTAACAGAGAGCTTAGCTGATGGGAAAGGGAGTATTAGATTTGTGAACTCTTATTAAAATTGCAAATCCGCTATTAATAAGGATCTTATCCCAAGATTAAGAAATGTAAATATATACTTCCACCCTTACCAACCCTCATTGGTGTATTGTTTTCGTATCATTACACAAGTTGACATTACATTATACTCTCTAGGACAGGGATCCCCAACCATTTCTACCCGTGAGCCACATGCAAATGTAAAAAGAGTTGGGGAGCAACACAAGTATGAAAAGGTCTATTTAGTAGCCCCTATATGGACTGGCAGCCTACAGGAAGCTCTGCTTGGTACTATACTTTGCTTTTATGCAATTAAAACTTGCTTCCTAGCCTGGAATTCAAAAATAATCACCTGCTTTGAGGCCACTGGGAGCAACATCCAAGGGGTTGGAGAGCAACATGTTACTCACAAGCTACTGGTTGGGGATCACTGCTTTAGGGAATAGTAAGAGCTGAGATTTTTATATTTAATCCTTCCTGATGGGAAAACATGTACTTTTGGTAGATTGCAGGTGGGAGATTTCATTGGTTCTCATCATTGTATTGTGTGCTTTTGCCTAGTTGTGTTGAAGCTGTGCCATGCTTGGGTTAGCCTATAAAGTAAAGGATGGTACATTGACCCATTCTGATGTTACCTTGTTGACCCAAGCACCGAGAGTCTCCAAATCACATTTGTCCAGCCCCAATTACCGCTAGAACCAATACCCGAGGGCTTCTAACAAAGTTTTGCTCTAGCTTAAAGAAGATGAAAATGAGGTCCCCAAGAAAGTGGGTATTTGCCCAGTTAAGCCAAGTACATGCTGCACCAAATATGCATAATCTGATCCAACTATCTCATCATACTATAGGCTTAGGGGAGGTGGCCTTTGTCCAGCAAGATTGTCTCACCTATCTGATAGATATCCGGCAGACACTGACAAAGGCCCCATACAAGTGCCAATTAACTGCCAACTCAGTCTAAAGGGGAAAAATTAACAGATTAATTTGATAAATTACTTAGATGACCAAAATGCTGACAGTCCAGGACATGGACTTTTTTCTTTAACAACATGAGAACTTGTATACATTGGAAACACACTAAAGACAAATACACATGGTCATCAAAGTCTTCCAAGATGACCTCATCTGATATAATCAGATCCAATGAAAATCTACCTAGGCTGCAGTGTAAGAAGATTCACTAGGATACTTGGTCTATTAGACTGATGTCCTGCCTGAATATGGCTTGGGAGCCAATTGAGTTTAAGATGATGCACAAAATAGCTACAGCATGTTAGAATACAATATATTACAAATTTGTAAAGGGTAGCTGATGCTATCCAGCATTAAGGCTTCAAATGCCTTAAAGTTCTGACATACCAACAGTCATTGCCGAATAGGACCCAAAAATGAACTTCAGGTATATAAACCAAAGGTATCAGTGTGCTGCACTTGGCCTATATTTATAGCAGTTGAGATTGGAAACCTAAGTAAGTTTCTGAATTTTCTAGGCAAATAATTTATATGAAAGGGGTAGTACCAACAAACACTGTCAGTAGAACAGGTGCTAACAGCATGGAGCATTCATGCATAAGAATTAACCATGCTGATGCCTTTGGCATTGAAATACATGGCAGCAACATCTGCTGGGGTGAACTATTGTTGGAGCATGCCCTTCTTTTATCATTCATTCACTGTTTGACGTTATGGGATTTTCTAGCCATAAACACCCTAACAAAATTATAGTCACATTATTCTGGGCGATGTGCTTGATGCTTCACTCCATGAACTTCTTAAAACCAGTGGCTAACAAAATAAGTATATAAGGCAGTTTCATATCACAACAGCTTGATCGAAGTTATGAGAGATGAGCATCTCAGATATTCTCTGTCACTTCACATCCAGGCCTACTGTCCTTCAATGTTCACTTGACCTCCTGATATCTTCCCTGTCAGAAACATAGTCAAGTAAGTGATTGCTGTTTTTGATCCTAATCTTGAAGGCAGCAAAGAAAAAGAAATCCAGTCATATGATTTTGAATATACACTTTAGACATATTATTTTGACAGCCTGTTCTTATCTAGTACATTGCCTGATCCTTGTCAGTGTGTCGGACATAATAAAGTTGTTGTTTTCATTTTAATGGTGCACTCAAGTAGGAAAAATAGCTCCTAAAAGGGTTCATATCATCACAGATTAATTCCATTCCAAGCATAAAAAGCACACGGTATTTAGGAGTCCCCAGGTTATATGCACTGGTTGCTGTTCTATTATTATTATTATTATTATCATGTATTTCTATAGCGTCAACTTATTTTGTAGCACTGTAAAGTGAATGTGATTATACAACTAAATCCCATGAATTACATACATAGAACATGAGGAGTTACATACATCACAATAAATATGGAGTTACATACATCACAATAAATACCTGTACAGAAAAAGCTTACAATCTAAAGGGAAGGGAATTCAACTGACTGACTATTGACCATATACGTGTTTGCCAGCTTCTCTTGTACTGGCTATTTGTTTAGAAGGCAGCATCCTTTAAAATTGTTTACATATATTGCAGAGTAAAAATTGTTTTGTACATTAACTGCGTGTAAAAACTGGCTACTTTATTTTCAAGGATGACAAATGTCACCCTTACCCTTAGCTGAGACAGGCAATGTACCAAAACAGCCAGTGCATGTATACAGAACTCTGTAGTGATTTTTAGAAGAAGCCAACTGTGCAATTTTGGGAAATCATTCAGTAAAATGCCCGCAAGGCTGTACAGCCAGGCAGAGGCATTAAAAGCTGTGCCTCCTGTAAGACCTGCAATGGAGTTTGAACTTTATTAGCACAATCATGAGTACCATTTTGTTATTTGTACTGATTTCAGCCTCTGCTCTTTGTGGTGTAAACTGTACTCCTTGTGGCTATACTCAGTTCAACCTCTACTCCTTGATACTTGTACACATTTCTCCTTGATGGTTTTACTAAGTTCAGCCACTACTCTCTTAATTACTTGTACTTAGTGATGGGCGAATCTACCCAGTTTCACCTCGTCGAAAAATTCCAGTGAAATTCGTGAATTGGCGAAAAAATTTGCGAAACGAGTCGTGGCAAGTTTTTGATGCGTCGTGTAGTTTTTGACGCACGTCGCGTCAAAAACGACGCAACTCGTCTTTTTTTGGTGAATTTTCACTGGCGTTTCGCTAATTTATTCGCCAGCGGCGAATCGCGGGAATTTGCCAAAAATTCGCCCCTGGCGAATAAATTCGCCCAGCACTACTTGTACTCAATTGAACCCCTACTCATTGGGAGGTTGCACTCAGTTCAGCCTTTACACCCTGGTACAAGTACTCAGCTCAACCTCTACAAATTGGTATTTGTACTCAGTTTAACTTCTTCTCCAGTCATTTCAACCCAGTGTCGGACTGGGACATCAGGGGCTCACCAAAAACTCTTAGACCAGGGGCCACCCTCTACTCATTCATCCTGCATTCTCCTAGTCTATTTTCTTTAAATACTATAATCTATTATTACATCTATTTAGCCTTTTTGTTCCCATAGAATTAGGGAATGGCCATGAACTATGCCAAATTAGCAGCATGAGGGCCCACTGACACCTTGGCCCACCGGGACTTTTCCTGGTATTCTGGTGGGCCAGACGGACACTGGTTCAACCTCTTGGTATTTGTACTCAATTTAACCTCTTCTCCACTGTTTAGTCAATTCAACCTCTGCCCTTGGTTCTTGTACTCAGTTCAACCACTACTCCTTGGTACTTGTATCCAATTCAACCTATGCTCCTTTATACTTGTACTCTTGAACCCTCTATTCTTTAGATTTTTAGAACCTCTACTTTTTTGTTTTTCTGCCAATCTTTCCCAAGGATTGTGGGGCCCTGCAATGACTGTTGCTATCTTGCTACTCTCTCAAACTTTAGCCTACTATACCTTCTCTCTTATACTTACATGAAAACGGTACAGCATATAGAAGGCAGGCCACTAATAAGCTTGCCGGTGAATACATTCCATTCTCCTTGCCCCGTTAATAGTGACTCTGTTGTAAAAAAGATCTGGAGCAAGTGGCGGGATCTAAATGTCCTCTAAATTTAGTGTTCATTCCTGTTTAGGTGATTACACTGTAATATCGGCAAAGCAGGAACAGAAATGAAAAGGCATAAAAAGAATATTACAGAATTATGCTTTACCTTTATTGTACATACAGATAATAGGGTTGACAGGTTTGCAGCAATGGAAAAAGTAAGCAAATTAAGGATTACGGAGCTGCATTAATTCTCTATACGAGAGATGTCAGTTGATGCGGTAAACTGTGTTTATTAATGGAAGAGAGGTTTGTTTCCTTTTACCTTTGAATATCAGCAATTTAGCATTTATACAAGTATCTCATTAAATAAAACTTGCTGGAAGAACATTACATTCTGCATGTTTAAGGGGTGCTTGTAAAGGTTACTCTACCTTCACATTTTTTATAACAATTTATTAAATTATTTAATTATTATTTCACTTTGATTTTCTTTGCAGTTGTAACGGTGCTATCTGCAGGCTCAGGTCAACCTAGAAATCCATTGTTTTCTATCTGTCTACAAATGTTCTATATGATGTGAATCCTGGTTATGATCAGAAACAATCATTACATTTCCTAGTTATTCAATGTAACCCTGTGTCGGCATGCAGTGGGTCGAGTAGGAATACATATGTAGTTTTTCCACCCTATTTATAGTTGCTACTTAACCAAAAACTGGCCAGTAGGGATTCAGCAGAAGTATGTCCATAATTGAATTTGGAAACTCCTTGATGCTTTTTTAATCAACAATTGAGGTGAATTGCACAGATTTGTTTTCCCTGCTGAGGATGAATCACAGGAGAAATCTAATATTAGAGTGGCCATTAAGTGACTGTCAGCCGAAAGCTTCTCAAGTCTCTGTTCCTGTCTAATTGGCTTTCTGGTCTTTTTTTTTTTTTTACTTTCTGCTTTATAGAAAATCAAGGGAGTGTTTTTTCATATTTTTAATTAGATGGCATAATTGGTGGAGATGGTCCATCTGGGAGGCAATTGTGATGAGCGGCAGGTGAGATAAGAGTTTTAATGAAGTTATAGTTATCTGTGCACATCTAAAACAGCTTGGCCTGGCTAAATGGAATATGCAGTGCAGGTATGACTAATCCAAGTGTTTCCATTAGCTAAGGGTAGAACTCCTCGGGTGACTTCAATGCGATTCTGGCGGATCCGACTTGTTGCGTCTGAATTTTGTCGCAGCGCATCAAATCCGCAGTCTATGAGAGATTTCTGCATAATGGGTTTCTGCATAATGGATACTATACTTGTACTCGTATGACAAGATGTTGTGTAAAAATTAGGTGCATTTGGCCAAACTATCCTATGTAGTTCAGCCTTTGCGATCACAAGAGATCATGAGCTGTTTTTCATATTTTTTGTGTCTATATTTTTACATTTGTGGGATTTCTAATGCAGTATCCCCCAGAACCAGTGTCTCATTAGCAGCATGTTACTCACCCAACCCCTTGGATGTTGCTTCCAGTTGCCTCAAAGCAGGGGCTTATTTTCTCATTCCTGGCTTGGAGGCAAGTTTTTGTTGCATAAAAGCCAGATATATTGCCAAGCAGAGCCTCAGGTAGGCTATCATTTCACATTGGGGCTACCACAGCCCTTATTTGCCACCCCAAAGACATTTTTCATCTTTTTGTTGCTCTCCAACTCTTTTTACAGTTGAATGTGGCTCTCAAAAAATGTTGAGGATCCCTGTTGTAACAGAACCCCAATATACATTATATTGAGGCTTTCGCTATAGGATAGTCTTGTGTGCTCACATATTTTGGTACGTTATGGACCAGTCACTATTTTACTTTCCTCTTTCTCCACCCCATTATTACTATATCTTTCCCATTGACCAAATCATCAGCATTTACATTTTACAGCTGCATTCTCATGTAAATGTTGCTTCAGGGCTCATCACACATGATAGCACTGACAATGGTTTTCTGAATATGAACTGCCTCTTGGCTGAGATTTTCTCTTAGGATATGTCAAACCTCTGCATGTGTTGGGATCTTCAACAGCTCAACAAGGCAAGATCACACAGAGAGAAAATGCAGATGCAGAAGTGACAGCTTTGATAATGTCAGCTGAGCCCTAGTCAGTTTCTGACCATTTGGTGGCTACCAGTTGGCATTGCTTTGCTCTAAATACAGAAATAATTATTCCAACGGCTAGTTATTAAATAGAAAGAAATATATTTAATATAATGAGCATTTTAACTGCCTGCCACATTGCCTAATGACTTTTTTAAACAAAGGTTGATTTGCCTTCTACACAAATCATAGATGTTGCCCTGTTCTGTTCTAAGAGTTTTCATCACTCTAGCTTCTATTAGCTAGAAGGTCTCTATAACAAAACACGAAAAAATATACCTTGTGAATCTTTCAGCTAATTACTCAGAGGTATATTTGGTCGCCTTAACCTGTTCTTGAGTAAAGAGCCTATGCAGAGAATCAGAGCATCACCCATTTAGAGACCCAAATCATTAGACTCCCTATATGATATCCATTTTGGGGTTTCTTTTAGTATTATTTAGGAAACGGTTGGGCAAAGAAGGACCTTATTTAGTTGGGAATTAACTAATGCCCTTTTACTATTACTTATGATCAGAATAGGTCTTCCCCTTACACATTCAGTTATTGGGAATCTCATAATTTCCATTAATTCTTTGTTCATAAAAATAAAGGGCACATAGTCAGCCCTGATTGTAACTATCATTTAGTTAAACTTCTCATAGTTATGATCACCTGTTACTGTATGTCAAAAAAAGACTTGGTAATGGACAGGTGCTCTAAAGCCTAAGGGAGCCAGTGGTGGCCTTACAACAACACTTTTTTGCAACTGAAAAGTTGAAAGTTTTAATGACAGTTGGCATAATAAAATATATTTCAAGTCAAAGTGACACAGACTGACATGTATAGCTTAAAGGTGCCTAACTTGAAGACCTCCAGCAATTATCAGTCAGTCAAAACCTTTTCTTACGGTATCTATTAAATCAACATTTTCTACTTTGTATACAACTTAGCTATGAACAAAAAAAATCCATAGTTTTATAGAAGTGCCACTTATAATTATAAATACCCCACTTAACTATGTGGCCTTCCAACTAGTACTCCAATCAATTATCTGCAGCCAGAATCTTCTAATAGGTTAAAATTTGTAAATTAATTTGTATATTAGAATAGAATCATTGATGAGAATATTTGTGATTGATAACACTGGGAGCATATTGGGTCTGCATCCCTCAATGCGTCTCACAATCTATTGTCACCGTCATATTCAAATAACGCATAATAGGTCAACTTCTTAAAGGGTGTGAGAGGAAACCAGTGTACTAAAAGTCCAGATACAGGGACACTATACAAACACATCCTTGATGGACCAACAAATTGGAATCCTCCAGTGATTAAGCCTTTCCTTGTTCTGCTTTAAAAGTTTGAGAAAAGCTACTACAGAGACATCATCAACCTTTTGTTCCTGATATCTGGAAGTTTTTAGACACCTCAATGAAATGCTATGTACATGCCCCATCCCACCCCAGCTGGAGTAGATATACAAATGACTCCTGATAAAGCTGGGAGAGTCGACAGGTCTGTTATTGTTGTATCCCTTGGACAATACAGTATGAAGGTGTAGCTTCCCATGTACAGCACATATGTTGTCTACATATTTTAAATATATGAGTGTGCACTAACCCCTGCTGAGGCAGAAGCATAAGCAGCCCCCATTAGGGCAGATCAGGAATCATAGACAAAAATAAGCCATAGACCCATCTTTACAGTACATACTATTACAATCCATATGTTTACAATCCATATCTGGCCCTTCTTATAACAGCAGTCTCATAATTATTTCATGGCTGTTTTTGTAAAAAAATAAATGTTGTTTTTCCAGCAATTGGGAGGCATGATTTGATATGCAACATGTTTTTTTCCTCTCGTCTGTCAAAAGTCAAAAAGTGTTTTGCCAATGCTTATAATTTGAAGAATTCTATTCTGAGCGAGGACTTTTGTTTGCATACAATTCATAAATTAAGAATTTATTACCATACTGTATTAAAATTGCATATCATTGAGTTGGTGGATGTTTATAAATAACACTAGCAGTGGGCAGAGAGGAATAAAGTCACAGCAGCGCTGGGTCACTTGCATCCTGTGAATTGAATGGTATCAGCACTAAATAAATTTGCATGAAGTTCCTGATTGCTACAGATCTAAATCCAGGCAGTTCAATGCCCTTTCAAAGGCCCAGCGCTTGTGTATTATGAGATGATTTTCCAGTTATTTTAAGTCCTGCCCAAATAAACATGTATCTGCAGCTGAGAAAGGGCGACGTTGTTCCCCTTTCACCCGACAATCAAACAAAACACCATGAGTGGCCAAGGATGTTCTGAGTGAAGCACAGCTGGGTCTCCACCATATGCTACTAATGAGCAGAATCATTATTTTAATGAACCCATATTTTAAACCCTCACAAGCCCCTTCTGTTTGTGTAATCATGGATCATAAATTTCTTGTTTTACAAATTGTTTTTATTTTTTAAAAGGAATACAAATAAGAGGAAAGACAAATAAAACTATGACTACATGTAAAGAATAGACACTATTTTAATACCCAGTGGGTTACTAAGTTGCCTGGCTTAACCACATTGATATATAGCTAACATTTTATAAGAACAGGCCATAAATCCTTGGATCCAACATACTGTATTGTTCACCAATCCCTTGGATGTTGTTCGCAGTGGCCTCAAAGTAGGTGCATTTTTTTTTTTGAGGCAAATTTTGGTTATATAAAACCAGATGTGGTGCCAAACAGAACCTCCTGTAGGCTGCCAGTCCTCAAAGGGCTACCAAATAGCTAATCACATTCCTTATTTGGTACCCCCAAGCATTTTTAAATTTGGATGTAGCTCACAGGTAAAAAAAGGTTGGGAATCCACACTGCCAAGGGCCCAAGCTCCTATAGAAGTCCCAACCACAAATAATCACCATGGGGGTTGCCATAACCATAATTTCCATCCTTGGCCATACACAACACCTTGCAGACCCAAAGCATAAGGAACCCACCAATAAGGCAGTAATTGTGTGATTAAATATTTGGTCTGAAACCTGTCTGAAAGTGACAAAGAATTCTTACATTTAGAAATATTAAGAACCATTGTATCAGTCTAAAAGTGCATTTTATGTTACAAGGGCCTATGTTACAAGGGTCTGAAAGGTCTAAAACAGGGGAGTTCAGATTTGGGGTGCAATACAAGCACGAAAAAAAGTTCCTTGATGGTGCACAAAAAGTGCTGCGATTGGCTGTTTGGTAGCCCTTATAAGGACTGACAGCATACATGAGGCTCCTTTTGGCAGAAAAACTGTTTTTTATGCAACCAAAACTTGCCCCTAAACCTGGAAAATGAAGTACCTGATTTAAGGCCACTGGGAGCAACATCCAAGGGGTTGCTGAGCAACTTTACTCATGAGTCACTGGTTGGGGACCACTAGTCTAACAGAAGGGGAATGGTTTGCACCTGCCCCTTCATTGTTACATCATCAAAATAGAATGGAAGTGGCCCAGGGAACTGGTAAACGAGGCTTTCAGAGTATTTTTAATAATCAGTATTTTTATAAAACGCTGTACTAAAAAGCATGAAAACTCACACAGGGAAAAATAGCTCTAATGGAATATTCCCACAGTTTTAACTCAAACACACATGCTCAAATCATTTAGATTATTTGTAGATCAGCCTATTTGTCTTGTGTGAAACTGAATTCTGCATGACAGTCTCCATCAGAGATGTTGCACATAAATGGATGATATTCCGTGGGAGAAGTGCTGAGCGTTTGTACAGAGCACTAACATAACTGTTTTGGCATCTATCACTCGTTCTACACAGCAGTGAGCATTAAATTTGCTCCGAGGACATCTTGGAGATGTATCTTTGAGATAATTGATATTTATTAGCGTGTTTGTAATTTCAGGCTTTTGTGCCTTGATGATGGGTATAAATCACATCCAACACAGTCTCAGTGAGGGTGTTTGTATGTATTATGAGTCCCCAATAAGTAGAGGCGATGTTTGCTACCTTCCCGCTGTGAGTTATTAAGATAGATTGAAGGGACTCGCTTGTCCCATGCAAAGCACAGTTTAATTATGGTGCCATTATGCTAATTCATGCAAATGCAGAAAATGTGTTCCCTTGGTTAAGAATGCAGGGAACAAAACAAAGATTAAAGTGTAAGTCTTAAGTACAAATTAGTTTATCACATTACTAAATAGACTCCCACGAAGCAGGTGTCCTTTGCAAGAAACAAACAACATTATAGTAGGACATAAAAAGCTGTAAATAACATTGTGCTGCTGGCGCCGTGTTTGAGCAAGCTCTATAATTATATGAGTATACTCGTAGCGTTTCATTGGCTCGTGTTCAGTCCTGATATGACAGGGCAGTCAATTAATGCATTTGAAGGAGAGCAGTCCTTAAACATTATTGGTGGGCCAGGTGATTACTCATCCTGATTATTATATAGTGTATTAAAAATAAATTGAAGTCTACAACTGAAATGAACTAATAAGTAGTGATGGGCGAATCACCAGCGAAATTTGGCTTGGTGAAAATTCTCCGGAAAAACGAGTCGCGTGTCATTTTTTGACGCGACGAAAACCAACGCGACGCGCGACAAAAGCGTCCCACGACTCGTTTCGCGAATTTTTCGCAGATTCACGAATTTCTCTGGAAATTCGCGAATTTTTCAGCGAAGCGAATCTCGGGAGATTCGCCCAACACTACTAATAAGCTAGTTCACAGTTCATTTACATAGAACAGGTATGGGATCCTTAATCAGAAAGCTCGAATTACAGGAAGTTCATCTCCCGTTTTAATCAGATAATTGCCATTCTAAAAAATTATTTCCTTTTTTTCTGTAATAATAAAACAGTACCTTGTACTTGATCCCAGCTAAGATATGATTAATTCTTTTTGAAGGCAAAGCAAATGTACTGGGTATATTTAATGTTTAAATTAAGTTTTAATAGACTGAAGGTATTGAGATCCACTTTATAGAAAGACCCTTAATCTGGAAAACCCCAGGTAGTGACCATTCTGGATAATAGGTCCCATACCTGTAGCAGTCTCAAGCAAATAATAATTGTTTTCTTTCAGGCCTATCATGCCAATAGGCCCACATATTACTGAAACTATATCCAGGCTAATATATACCTTCCTTGGAAAGGTCCAATTTGAGCTTCGCAATTGAAGTCAAGCATTGAAGTAAATGGACATTATTCCGTACATGTTGTGCAGCATTTTTTTTACATAACATTGGGTGTTCTTTGGCAGTGAAATGCAACCCACTAGTCGCTACTCCTTATAGCATTTTTATCATGGAACAGAACCCAGATGAATTGCATAAACTATTCCCAAATGTTCACAAAATTTAAGAAGATGTATCACTTACAGGGAGCTAGAACATATTTTGTGACCTTGCCCTTTAACAGAACTCTTCAGAGAGTTGATCATTTGACTTTTGGGACATTAATGTGTTGACCACCAAAACCCCACTGTTCCTCATACTCAATTGACTTTTTTTTGGACATTTCTCAGGTAGTGAGAAAATGCACCATCTGACATTATCATAAGCGCTGGGGTTAGACTTGGGTAAACATAATAATTCCAAATTTCTCCCAAATCTTTAATTATGTGTAACCTTAACAGATTTCAATATGGTTGTCATGTACATTTCAAATGAGATGACTATTACTATCATCATTCTGTTGGGCCTATCTATCCTAAACAGTGTTTGTTGTCCTTATTGTTTTAGGTTCACAGGTCAAGAGTTTTACGTCCTTATGGTTCCTATCTGAACCGTCAGATGCTGTCACAATGCGTGGAGGTAATATTGTACTGAACTGTTCAGCACAGTCTGATCGGGGAGCACCACTAATTAAGTGGAAGAAGGATGGAGTTTATCTGAATCTGGCAGTAGATGAAAGAAGGCAGCAACTGCCCAGTGGGTCTCTCTTAATACAGAATGTGGTCCATTCCAGGCATCACAGGCCAGATGAGGGTGTTTACCAGTGTGAAGCTTCTTTAGATGGTGTTGGAACAATAGTCAGCCGGACAGCTAAAGTACTAGTTGCAGGTAAGCTTTTAATATTTATACTTTATCTTTCCTTTAGGGGATTGATGGACAGATGAGTAAAAATGCACCAATCATAATATTGGGGTTTGGATGAAAACTGAATATTCTTCTTCTTGAGTTTCAGCAATATTTTTATATTCTAGCTATTCTATAATCATGTAATACCAGGTAATAATCTGGTACAATCCAAATATTTTTGCAGATTCAGAATCAGATAAGTTTTGGCTGAACTGAAACCAAACCCTGGTTTGGTAGTAAAGCACATTTTCCTCTATTCAAGAGAGTAACTGTGACAAAATGCAATCTGAAATTGTTTCAAAATGTGAGTTTATCAACATCAAATTTTCAATATCAAGTTCTGTTTATTGAAATAATATAAAAAACAAATGAAACAATTTGGGAGCTTCCATATAATTCAGAGTGAGTTATATTTTTAGCATTCATTAATTATTGTATTCAATCATTTCTTTTAAAGTTGCAAAAATTAAAGCAACAATATGATTTACATTGCAATCAAGTTTTCTTCATTATTAATTTGACTGATTTTTTTATGTTTGAGTTTTTCTATAAATATCTTGCCATTGAGTTTTTTAAGTACTCATGCAGGTGAAAGGAGAGCAATCAAGCAAGCAAAAATTTGAAATTGGATACATAGTTTTTCCCACTTCATGCTCCTAGCTCTGTACAACTGAAGGGGACCTTGCTTTCAGATGTTGCAATTATTGGGGGATTTTTCTCAGAAATATACATGCATGTTACGGTTCTGATTCGTTTTGTTATTCAGCAATATTTTTTTTGAAAAACATTAACCAAATTTGTTTAATTATTGAATATTATTGGCCGGGCATTCTTGTAATATGAAGATTGATAATCTCGGCTGCATTGTAAAGATACCAGAAATAGGAGAAAAACAGAAAAAATATTTTGATTGGATTTATGAAATATAATAAATTCTACAATCTGTAAAATATACATTCATTGCCCCCCCTCCCCCAGCCAATGATTACATGCATTTAATTGTACATCTTACCAAAAAATTGGTTTCTAGGCGTTCAGGTTCTTATGAGACTCGGGGAATAAAATAAGTCAAGTCCTCAAGATGATTGATTCTTGTTAAATATAATTTGAACCACTACAGGGAAACATTTTTGTTGATGAGTTGTCCTCTGTTCACCTGCATGTGCGGACTACATCCATAACAAGCATCAATTACTGGAAATAAACATCTACTCAAGCAACAGCTGTAGGGCACAGAGACTTTATGTGGCTGTCCTGTTGTGTACACCGCTGGCAAAATTTTGATTGGCTATTTTCTTACATGGATTGACCTCATGCATGAAATATCCCAGTTGGTTGGTGGCAGTTTGTGTAACTTGATAATAGCCTATCTCTTGCTGTTGTTTATGATGGAATCATTAAAATCAGTAGTTAAATACATGATACTGGGGGGGGATCAATAAATTCTTGTTCTCTTAAATGGATACAGGGAAACAAATATAATTTTTATTGCCTGTCAGGGAAAAATGTGCCGACGAATACACCCTGAAACTCTACTTCTAATCTGTGGAGAATAGTAAAGTCATTACTTTGCTCCTAACAGGGCAGTTATCCCCCTTTTTCAAAGTGACCTTAATGACTAAACTGTGTGCTGCTGAATATACACCTTGCCTTTTTGCTTAAGAAATATCTACAGCGTGTTTATGTATTGTCACTAGTGATGTCACTAGTGATGGGCGAATTTATTCGCCAGGGGCGAATTCGCGGCAAATTCCCACGATTCGCCGCTGGTGAATAAATTCGCGAAACGCCAGTGAAAATTCGCCAAAAAATTCGCAGGAAAAAACGAGTCGCGACGCCACAAAAATTACGCGACGCGCGTTGTAAACGGCACAACGAATACGACGCAACGCGCAACGAAAACGACACGACGCGACGAAAACGGCGCGACGCGTGTCAAAAACGTGACACATTTTTCAGGGAAGCGAAACGGGGGAGATTCGCCCATCACTAATTGTCACACAATATACTATAAATTAAATCTACATTCACTTTCCTACTTCCTGGAGTCAGAGTTGGAGGAGGAACAGGGAGTTATCAGTTTACAGATAGCCCTCTGTATAGTGAGTAATGAATGGGGGTTTGTTTCTACAGAGCTCATTATCTCAATGTGAATATATTGAAATGCCTATGGTTCTCCAGTATATATAGGTGCTCTTTAAGGGTCCCCAGCATTGCACTGGGGACATAGCTAAGTACAAAAATGATCCAGCCATACATTTAGGTTGTGAAAAATGTGAAAGTATTTATTTAACCCAAAAGCATAGAGGCAATGCTATGGCCCCCATTGGACCTTTTTTTCAAGCCCATCTCTCTAGTAGTCATTCTCCATATCTTTTATTTGGAATGTTGTTTAATCGCCAATAACCTATTGAGAATGAAATGATTTTTAATATGAACAGAAATAAAAAAATAAATTCAAGTAATTCAGTTGTCATCAGTTACAATCGTGACAAAAGCACATGAATAAAGCAATTTATTAATCTACCAGATAATTTTGACAATCCCCTAATTTCATTGATTTGAGCTAATCAGTTTTGTTGGAATTTGGATTTGTCTACATTGCTTAGGTTAATCTTGATGCAGGACACTTTCTTTCTAATAAAACAGACCACATTGCAAAATTCAATGATGAAAATCTGGTGAAAGTGCAAATTTCACTGTAAGTATCTACCAGGTGAAACCCTACCCATGCAATATGTCAGCTAAGATCTCTCTAGAACTTTATTTTTATTGCTTTATTGCTGGGATGCACTGAAACCACTAGTTTAGGATGCACAAAAATTCTTTGTAAAAAGATTTGGCCGAATACCAAACAGAATTTGATCCCTATTTTGCACCTATAAATTAATGGGAAAGAGAACAAAATGTGTTACTTCCTTGCTTGTCTGAATAAAAGTCACCTCACAGAACTTGTTCTGAAATTTTTTCTAAGTTCTGAGAAAGCGAAGGATTTTGCAGAAACTTTTTAATCGTTCCATCAAATGATTCAAACGCTTTTTTATTTGATCGAAAATTGACCTATTCGATCGAAATAGGTTAATTTTCGATTGAAAAAGCCCTTCAAAAATACTTTGAGGGTCGAATTTCAAAGTTTTTTTAATTCTAAAATGCGACCTTTAGTAAATCTTCCCCTATTTGTTGTAGCTAAGCAGCAAATATATATTTGTTGTTATCAGATGTTGGAGTAGAGAGGAATAAAGAATAAAGAATGACTTCCAGGCAGCTATATCTACCAGGCAGATAACAAACCAGCCACAGCCTCCTCCTAGGCTAAACACTCCAGCTGATTGGTCAGTACACTCTAGCATTGCTTCCACTGCATAGATGTTCTTGAGGTCACCGCTACACCTAAGCACCCATAGTCACAAATGATTAAGCATTCAGCCTCCTATGTGTTGCATTTTATCGGCTTTGGCACATGAACATCATTAAGCAATTTATACAAAATCTGTTCATCAGTAAGTCTGAATGTGTCATTTCCTAGCTCCTTCTGCTCTTGGATGCAATTTAAACTCTAATACAACTTTAACCTCATATATTTGAAATCTATATGTGTTTCAGAGGTTAGATTTAATAGGATGGCAGATATGTTTACAGCCCAGAACAGATAACCCTTAGAGGAATGCTCAAGGAATATAAAGAAGGTTTGATGATATTAAAGCATCAGGTTAGATGCAAAAGATACAATCCCAAAGATAGTTACTTTTTTATTCAGTTAAAGTAAGAGCTATTCAGAAAAAAAAAAATCTTAGGAACTTTCATCATTTATTTCCATGGTTTTTCATTATTCAGATCAGCAGTTGATTCTTTTGCACTGTAAGCATTTCTTTGATGACCTCCAGTAAAATGCTATCTGCATACCAAAAGCATTCCCATGTCTCCAGCTAAAATATACAGGCCTGGATTTCCTAAATGCTTGCCTATAGGATGCAGGGTCCTAGAGGCTGCCTACCTTCATGCTCACAACCCCTCCTGCACAAGTACATGAGCACATTCACCAGCGCACTGGGGAGTTGTATTGCCCCATTGCTCCTTAGAATGTGGCTGGGCGGCATGCAACAAATCGGCTCCTGATAATATAAAATTGTATGTTAACTAGAAAGTTAAAGGAGAACTAAAAATTATAATGGCTAACCTTGTTGCACCAGTTTCAGCCTCTCAATAGCAGCAATGATTCAGCAGTGTCACTACCACTCACATGCTTAGTGGGCTCTGAGCAGCTGTTGAGAAACTAAGCTTAGGGGTTGTCACTAATTATCCAGCAGAAAATGAGGTTTGTCTGTAATATAAGCTGATGTTATGGGGCTGATTATTAAATTCTCATGCTGATTGCACTGCACTTGCCATGTAATAATTATCTGTATTAATGACTAATCAGCCTTATATTGTGACATTTCTAATGAACCCGCAAATTTGACCAACGAATTTGTATCGAATTAAAACCCCTCTAATTTGAATTTTTGAATTCGAGGGGTTTTAACACAATTCGATTTATTGAACGTTCGAATAAGAAAAATTCAATCGATAAATTCGAATTTTTGAATTCGAGGGGTTTTAACACAATTCGATTTATCGAACATTCGAATAAGAAAAATTCAATCGATAAAATCATTCCAATCGAATGATTTGAACAATTTTAACCATTTGATTAAATGGTTTTTATCCAATCAAAAAAACTTGGGAAAATCCTATGGGCGCTTCCCATAGGGTTATATAGCAATTCAAATTTTCGAATTTGGCCAATTTGAATGAAATTTTTGGCTATTCGATTTTGAAAATTCGATGGTCGAAGTAGCCCAAAAAAAAAATCAAAATTCTAATTTTTTTCCATTTGAATCCTTCACACAATTTAGTAAATCTCCCCTTATGTGTACTGTATATTGTGAGTGGGTCCCTAAGCTCAGTAAGTAACAGCACAGAGCATGTGAATCAGTGAATCAGTAGAAAAGAAGATGGGGAGCTACTGGGGCATCTACTGGGGAGACACAGATCTTTACTGCTAAAGGGCTGTGGTTGCCTCAGGCTGGTAAACAAGCACAAAACATGTGTGTATTTACATTTTCCTAAAACCTATGTGCAAAGAAGGGAGCAGTTGCTTTAGGGCAGGAATTTTAGATATATGCTCAGGGGTTGTTTATAAAAAATTAAATTAAACTTTTTGCTACTATTTGAGAGAACCACAATAAAAATGAGGGAATTCTAATACTTTTATATGGTGTTTTCAAAATTTAAATTGTCAAGATTTATTTCACATGAAGAAAATTGACTCAACAGGTAAAACCTGTAAAATTTCTTGGGAAGTCAATGGGAGGTATATTTTCAACATTCAAGCTATTCAAAAATAATTGGAACAATACATTAATTCTTTTTGTGAATTAATACATTAATTCCACTGGTGGTAGAGAAAAAAAATAATGATCACAGAAATAAATCAACAGAGTTTAATGGTGTTTTGTTCTTGTGAATGGATTTTGAAGAACCTTGAGTTCAAAAATTGATAAATCAGCCTCCATGTAATGGCGCTAGTGTCCTACAGGACAATTCAGTATCCATTACTCTTTATTAGAAAGGATACACTCTTGCTTGGATTGCCTTTGATTAAATTAGCAATGAAAGTGAAAGAGCTAAGGAGTAAACTGAATGTATATATATATATATATTATTATTTTTTTTTATTTATATATATGACATCTAAATCTCCAATCTAACAGATACTATTAAAAAATATGCGCATTTGAATGGTATAGTAATTAAAGGGGATAGTTATAAACAAATAGCAATGGGGGGAAAGTGGCTGGATGTGTCTTCTATTTTCTGACAGCAAATTAGCCATGTTTATATTGTGTGTGTTGCTAGATGTTTCTGAGTTCATGCTCCTGGGTATATATAATATACAGAAAGTACTATACTATTTCGTGGGCTAAGAACATTCAAATATCTTAGACAGATATCTCAGAGCAAATGTGCAGCTCCTTATTTATAATTGGAATCTTTAATAGTCTTTGTGAGAGAATATATATTAGTCTGTGCATTTAACACAATAAAAATATCAAGAATTTTAACAAGCCAAGGTTATAAATGTTTTTTTTATACGGGCACTCATTATTCTGTCCTCCTGATTGTATGTCTTATTAGTGGCCACATTGATTGAGTCAGTTACATCATGCCATATATAAACCATGAAGTCATGATGGTACAATATTTCACCCTACATTAGACATGCTGGATCATAGAATCTTTACATTATTAAAAAAAAAGAGATGGAGTAGGATGTGTGCCTATTGTCTTTATCAGATATGTCAACTAACAGAGCTATTGGGCTGAGAATGGTCCACTTCATGCATGGTTTAGACCTTATATTACCTATATAGCCTGGAAACCCAGAAAGAAGGGGCGTTCTGGTGAGTTTTGAGATTAACTCCTTTGAGCTGTTCCTGTTTTTGGAACTGTGGATCAAGCTGTGGCACTAAGAAAGAAGATAAACTGGGGGTTAGTTGGCATTTCTATCTGATGAATCCTCATGTATTGCCTTCATTTAGACTTTTTTATGCTTTAGCTTAAACACATCTAAACACATCTATTTCTATTTTGTGTTATTTTTGTGTTGTGTTGTTTCTACCCTTTGTGCAGTGTCAGAGGTGTTTGGAAGTGTATCAGGATGATTGTCAATCTCTATGTGCAATATTTTATGATGCTCATTTGCTGTTTGGTAGCCCCATCTGGACTGCTACCTGGCAGGAAGCTGTTCATGGCAGTAATCTAGTTCCTTTATGTTTCTACCACTTGCCTCCAACATAATTAAAAAATCAGCACCCACTGGAAGCAAAATCAAAGATGGTGTTTTCCTTAGCCACTGGTTGGGGATCAGGCATCATAATCTATTGGAAATTAGGTTCTAGTTGTAGGTAATCTATTGAGCAGTATGTGTATCTGCCCACAGATATTAGGGAACACTATTGAGCCTGCAATAAGCAATCAACATTGATTGCATTAATAAGTGGAATGCATTTAACCACTACAATAATAATAGTAACTATAGTTATTTTCAAAATCAATGCAAAGTCCTTGTGTATGAACCTCTTTATCACCTGATCAGGAATATGCAGATATTGATGGGGTTGGGAAAAAAGCTGAATGCCCATGGACCATGCATTGACAGGTCTACTACATGATTAAATTTTGCTGAACTTTTTGGTCAGCCTCATATGGTAAACCATTTATTTGGCAACTTGGCAACACAAGCAGATTTTTGTCCTAAGCAACATCCAGCACCCAGTCTTGTGGTTCTCCTTCTTCAAAGGTCTGCAAATCACAGAACACTCATTGTGGAAACATTGTGGAACGTGGAATCTTAGCTGGAGACAGCATTGGACCGGAGGTCCAGGATCCTCGGGTTTCCATGTTAGGGACCCCACACATACTGCCGCTCCCTTCCATGGGAGCAAACCCACCAATGACTCCCTGCCCCAGCTGCAGTCCCCCTCCAATGGCTCCCACCCTGCACTTAACTTTTTTCCCTGAACTTCGGGGCCAGTGAGTGTCCAGCGATGAGCAGGTCTGGAGTATATGCAGAAAACTCATTTAAATGGGTCGAACATACAAACTCCTTGCATATAATGCCCTCTCTGGAATCTATCCTAAGATCTAAGATAGTATCCCACCATGTACAAATGACTTTTAAGTCATTATACATTTTAAATAATTGCATATTGGAAAGTTTCTTAGAATTTTTTCCTTAGGTAATCTATTTTTGTATTATGTGAGTGGAGTTGCCCTTTAAGCAAATTTGTGAATATGGGCAACAACAGCCTCTCTGTATAGACATGTATGCATCCTAGACAAACCACAGCCAGGACATGACTCATAAACAGAAGCAAAGGCAAACAATCTGTAACATAACATAAATATGACTGCCTGACTTTCAAATCAATAGGAAACTTCAATGTGGTTGGCAGTCCAACTGCAGGAGATGGAGATCAAATAATGAATTTTAATCAATCCCCCTCAGGAAATTATTAAGCATATCTTAGTTGTCTATCTACAGTACAAGCTGACCTTCGCATTCTGCAGTTAACATCTCAGCTGAAATCCTGTATTACCCTAGGTCAGACATTTATCAGACAGTTAAATCAATTTTAATTGCAGAACATGTGATCTATGAAGCAAAAGTGTCATCCTGAAAACAATAAATAGTGCCTACTGTTCATTAATTCATTCTGTAAATTGGTGGTAGAGGGAAATGACTTGAAGAAGATGCTACCACGACTTTAGTCAAGTTTAGTCAAGAAACAAAGACGAAATAATAAATATCTACAGATGGAGCCATAGTATAAGGCACCCCTGCAAGCTTATAATACAATTTAGCACAAAACATTTCATTCAGTCTTTTGAAACGCTGTAATGGCCTGGCTAAGGGGCAAAACGATAATAATCGAGGTCAAACGAAACTGAGGGTGTTTAAAAAAGTGAAAATTTTAAATTAAAATTGTCACCTAAAACCTGTCCAGAAACCATAGAAGTCAATAGGAAAGGCATATTCACCACTCAATGTTTTGATAATTGATAATCATATTTCTCCCCCCCCCTGCATTTTTAAAAAGATACCCTTCTATCTGGCAGGATCCACAGGGGTCAGTGTGGTGCTCATGTCAACAGTGGGCAAAAAAAATGATGCCCCTGGCAAATTGCTATGTACAGTACACTCCCATTAAATTGTGAGTTCTATAAGTAATTTAGTAAAAAAATACAGCCTTTACAAACAATTGCAGTATGAACACCAGGGATGTGAATGAATAGGCCAGATGCTATTCAAAGAGAGAAATATTATATTTTATCATATGAAAACTCAGTAGAATTCTATGGGGAAATCTGGAATCGAAATAAGGTTCTTCTCATTAAATTGAATCCAATTTGGTTCAATATTTAAAGGACAAGGAAAGTTAAACTAAAGAAGTAGCTAGAAATGTTTTGTGTTTCTGTACCAGTGCAAGGCAACCACAGCCCTTTAGCAGTAAAGATTAGGTATGGGTGATTTTTTTCGGCTTGTTTCTCCACGGAAATGACCATAGACTTGAATTGCAAAAGTTTTTGACGCACGTCAAACTTTTTTTGACACCCATAGACTTTAATGGGCATCTGCAACGGTACGCATGCAGCATATTTTCGGCGAAGTGAAATGGGTCAAAGTTGCCCATAAGGAGTAAAGATCTGTGTCTCCGAATATGCCCCAGTGGCTACCCACCTTCTTTTCTGCTGATTCACTGTACATGTTCTGTGCTAATGTCAGTTACTGAGATTAGGGACTGACTCAAAATAGCATCTTATACAAGTTGGAATGTCTAACTAATCATTTACT
>CM044431.1:225692169-225704302 GCA_024363595.1 Xenopus borealis | reverse complement strand
TGTAATATACTTTTTTAATAGTATGTGCCATTGGGAAATCATAAATATAAAACTGCCATTTTAAAAAATAAGGGAAGGCCCCATGGATCATATTATTCACGGTGCACACAAACATACCAAACAAACCATACATGCTAGGTCACATGAGCCAATTAAAAGACAGAGTTGTGTCTTTTGCTTCCACATATCTTCCTGTTACAGTTAGAGTTGTAGTATTTTTCTAGAAAAAGGCAATATTTACTTAAATATATATAACAGTTTAATAAGATTCTTTAATATGCCACTTAATATGATATAAATCTGTTTCTTAAGTATTCATATTGGGTCATAGTTTTCCTTTAACCAATATGAGATAATAGATAAGTATGATATGTAAGGATCATATATTGGTATAAATTCTGATAAGATTTGTATGAAAACAATGACTGTACTTGAAAAGTACAGGATACCTTATCTGGAAACCCATTATCCAGAAAGCTCAGAATAATGGAAAGGCCATCTCCCATAGACTTCCTTTTATCCAAATAATCCAAATTTTAAAACATTATTTCCTTTTTCTGTGTAATAATAAAACAGGGCTTGTTGTTGATCGCAACTAAGATATAATTAATCTTTACTGGAAAAAAAACACAGCCTATTGGGTTTATTTAATGCTTTCATGATTTTCCAGTAGACTTAAGTTATGAAGATCAAAATTATGGAAACATCTGTTAACCATAAAACCCCAGGTTCCAAGCATTCTGGATAACAGGTCCCATAACTGTATCATCCCATTAATAACATGTTACAGTTCCACTTTTAAGTAAACCAGAGTTGTCCAATATTTCCTTGACTTCGCTGTGGCCTTCCTAAATATACATTTTTTATAAATATGTATTTTCTACATAAACTCTCTAGTTGGCTCATATATTACTAGTGATGAGCAATTTTTTTCACTAGCCTGAATTCGCAGCCAAATTCCAGTTTTGAAAAACTGCAGCAAAAATTTTCAGTGGAAAAAGTCACCAAGACAAAAAATTGGCATTTGACTTTAAAGCATTTGGACAAAAAAAAAGTTGCCACAAGAAAAAACTTATTTGGAGAGAGAAAAATTGTCATGCATAAAAAAATTTAGCTTGCAACAAAAATTTTGAAGCCCATTGCATATAAATGTGCACATTTCTTCCAGAATCTAGCAAGAATACGGTCTAATGATGTTCTCAAGCCCGGATTTCTGTCAAGACCACAAAGGCCCGGGCCTAAGGCAGCAGAAAATCAGGGCAGCATGCTGCCAAGCTGCGCTCAAGCGAGTTGTGCATGTGCATATTCAAGATGAGAACATATGCATGCGCATATTCGTGCACACACAAGCAGACAGGGAGGGGATGCAGATGGGGTGGGTGACGTGATCGGGAAAGGAAAGGAAGGGAGACGCTGATAGGTAAGGGATGGGGGGATGCAGACACTCTTATAAACCTTATGGGGTGGGGGCATTGGACTGAATGTCTATAACTCAAAAAATTTGGGGAACAATACAAGCATGAAAAAAAGTTGCTAGGGGTGTCAAATAAGGACTATGATTGTATGATGTAGTAGCCTCTGTGTGGACTGGCAGACTACACGAGGTTCTGTTTAGCAGTACACATAGTTTTTTGCCTCTAGGCCTGAAATTCAAAAAAATAACCTACTTTGAGGCCACTGGGAGCAACAGCCAAGGTGTTGGGGAGCAACATTTTGCTCATGAGCCACTGGTTGAGGATCACTGATCTAGAAGAAGGAAGTCTTAGAGAGAGTGAGAGTGGGAATGAAAAAGTCTTAAATTCAAGCAATGACCAGACAAGAATACGCTAATGGCTGCTTAAAGGACAGATTCAAGATGTTCATCTCATGCAATGGGACTGACTTGATTGCTTTTATGATAACTATGGAGGGGAGGTTTGCTATTTGCAATCAATAAGAGCCAATTAAACCTTTTTTATTCAGTGATTACCTACAATGTAATAGATTTACAAAGTAACCAAATGAACTACAAAACTTTATATATAATAGATATATACATGTTCAGGTAGTTGTTCTAATTTTGAAATGTATAAAATATATAATAATTGCTGGTCTATATAATATGCCTTCTGCACATTTATCTACTCTCCACAGAGGAGGCCCAAGGTAGTCCTGGCAATACCAGACAATTATTCCAAGGTTCTTTCTGAATTGCATTGTCATAGGGAGTCTGTGTTTCATGTAAATGAGTCGGACCACTCATGTTTTGGAGATAATTTGTCTGCAGGTCGGCTCTCTGAATCAATGTTTAATTATCTGAATTCTTTGTAGGACTGAGAAGAAGAGATAACCGCAACTGTTAGAAATTTTCATTTCGATACATCAGTGAGAGTACTAATTGGAGAGCTGATATGATTATATGTTAGCCTATCTGCCTTGTGGTTTAAATAGTTTTTACCTTACAATTTCTTTAGGCACTTGAACTGGCGTTTTTGATGTAGACAACAATGTCTTTAATTTATGTTAAGTGTGTCTGCAGCCCCAGAGAATGTTGCCTCTATATACAATAACTCTATAAATCAGGCTTGATGTTATTAAATGAAAAGTGGAATCATAATACAGCGCTACGCAACAAGTTGGCGCTATAGAAATACATGTTAATAATAAAATGTTAATAATAATAATCTGACATCAACACACTAAATACAGAAAAATACAATTCTTTTGAATGTAACACCAAAAACAATAACATTGTTTGTATTCAGCTGCAAAGCTCCTGGAACAAGGGCTTTTTTAGTGGTCATGGTGTCCACAAGTTGCCATTGTCACCAGATGCCTCTGGTGGCAGTGGCAATGACTTCTGCTTTGCTATGTGGTTTCTGCCTACCATCAGTGGTGTCTATATTAGGCACCACATTTCACTTTCAAATGATTGTGAAGCTTGTGGCAATAATTATACCTTCTGCTTTGCTATGGGGGTTCTGCCTACCATCAGTGGTGTCTATGATGGGCATCACATTTCCTTTTCAAGCGATTGGGAAGCTGGTGGCAAAGTTAATGACTTTTGCTTTTCAACAAGGTTTCTGCCTTCCATCAGTGACATCTATAATGTCCCTTTCAAGTGATTGGTTAGATGGTATCTAAGGAAATGGACAGACTGACTTCCATAGTTCTTCCTGAGTGAATTGTAGCAACTACAGACACACATTTACCCTCATCCTGAAGAACCAATAGCAACTAGAAATACCCTTTTTGATTAGTCTGCACTTTATTTTTATTATTATTATTATTATTATTATTATTATTAATAACACATATTTATAAAGCGCAAACATATTTCATAGCACTTTAAATTGAACGTGTTTAAAAAATTAAATCACATTAATTATATACATAAAACATATGGAGTTACATACATCACAAACAATACCGGTACAACAGGTGAGGAAGGCCCGGTGCACAAAGAGCTTATAATCTAAAGGGAAGAGAATAGTGATGGGCAAATTTCTCCCGTTTCGCTTCGAGAAATTTGTGAAATGCAGGTTTTGTAGCCGGTGTCAATTCAGGAGTGTCAAAATTGATATTGATGTTGGCATCTCATTTTTTTTAAGATGGAAAATTTCCTGGCGAAATTTCACGTCAATTTCGCAAATTAGTTTGCTGCAAATTCACCCCTGTCGAATAAAATCACTGATCACTAGAAAGGAATAATACACAAGGTGTGAGAGTGGGCAGGATCAGACTTAAATGGGTGAGAGATGTGGTACTGTAAGTGGCATTGCATTTGGTAGCTAAGCAGAGTGAGGGGTAGGCTTCTCTAAATAAGTGCGTTTTAAGAGATTTCTTGAAAGCAGGCCCTTCAGTTCTGGGCCCAGAACAGCAGTACCCCCTGATGGTGGCCCTGATGCCAACCAATATACAAACAGTTGTCCTCTGAGATGTTTCCAACATTACATTACAGAATACCAGTCATTTTATTACTTTTCAGTCTCTACTGAAGAAACTGCTTAATCTGAAGGCACTGCTAAATCTGTGAATCACAATGTGCTTCCTAACGTACTTACCTACAAGCCTCATTACCACACTAAGCACTTTACAACAATCACAAACCTGGGAAATGTAGTGCCATCCTAAGTGATCTACAGTAGTTGCAAGTTCCTTCCTTATGTTAGGAGATGCCTCCCAGCATGACTCTTAACCATGACTTTGCTCAATCCACACAAACAATGGTCACAATGTGCAGCTACATCTATATCTGTTGTCTAATCTTAAAAATATCCATTCTTCATGTTGGTAACTAATCATTTGCCCTGCAGCTCTGCTCTGATATTTCTTTTATATAAGTCATGTCTTTATTGTGGAGTTGTGAATTGTATGTCAGTTAGCAAGTGAAGGTTCTGGCATTCAGCAGGTGCTATTAAGACTATCATGTTTTTTTAAAATCTTTTTTGTTCTGTTTTGGAATTATTGCCTTTAGTTTGAAATTTTAAGTCAATGCCCTGTCAAAGAAGTGCACAGCATGTCTTTAATCTTCAAAAGAGAACAGCAGGTCTAAGTAGTAGGAACCAAGACCTATTCTGGTTTAGACGTCAAGCACAGCTTTAAAATCATCCAGCACCCATTTTCTTTTTTTTAATCTTAAAATATGATTTGTCAGTTAATAAAACAGTTTTTCTTGTGCAAGTTCTCTTTAAATGAAAGGAGCTTGACTGACGACTGAGGATAAGAAAAAGAAATGTGCGCATGTGCTGGAGATAATTGTTTTACTGTATGCAGATCGCAGTTGATTTCCAAGGAGATAAAAGAGAAACAATTATGAAAGTCCAATGAATTTGATGCGCCAAGTTGAGATTAATAATCTGATGTTTCTGATATGCAACTAAATTTAGCCTTAACTCAGGAGCTTGAATGAGAAAAACAACTTTTAAGCCACAGCTGATTAAAATGCAATTGTAAAGATCTCCTTTCTTAATTCATTACATCTCCTTCGACTTCCACTTCTTCCATTTTTTTCATCTTCCTCACTTTCTCTTCAACCTTTCTTTTCTTCTTATCCAGCATCTGTTTAATTCCCTCGTTCATTTTCATTCCTTTAGTTAATTCTTACACAATTTCAACCTCTTCTACTGCCCTTGCCAAACAATAGATTTCTACTGCTCCCACAAAGTGAATATTGTCTTAAATATAGACAATATACAGTCTATTGTGAACTGAAGTTTCAACCCTCCCCTCCATTAAAGAGATTTCTCCTTTACAGGAGGATGGTTGCATTGGGTCATAGCATGTCAAAACACATAATAGACACGCCAAACAAACTTTTCATCTTTATCTATAATATATTTCCTTTATTTATGTGTGTTCATCAGTTCTCCTCCTACCACGCCTCATTGATTTTCTATAAAAGGGCGGCTATAAAAAAACTAATTTTGAAAGGAAAGTCTGGGATAACACACAGTCCTGCAGTTTCATGGTTAGAGATGTGAAGATTATAGAAGTTGTACACAGTTTGAATCTTCTTAGAAAGACATTGCTTTGATATACAGTATAATTAAGATCCAACATATCTTCCATAAGAGCCAACAAAGATGAAACATAGTGATGGCTGTGAACGATCACTGTGCATTAGCTTCACAAATGCAGTAACTAGCTATTTCATGTAGCGCTGCTGCTTTATTTTTTTATAGAAAGGATTTGCATTTCTCTATTAAAAGTGCTATCTCCTCAAACTTTCCTCTTATCAAGCAATGGCAAACCTGCATAAAGGATCAGAGCATATAAAAAAAGTCTATCTATCTATCTATCTATCTGTCTGTCTGTCTGTCCATCCTATCTCTCTCTCTCTCTCTCTCTCTCTCTATCTATCTATCTATCTGTCTATCTATCTAGAACAAAACCCTTGTTATGTGGTATTTAAGGGCTGAAAGAGACCCTTCCCCTAACATAACCAGATATCTATACATGGCAAGACATGGAGGCTGGCAACCCTTCTGCTCTACTAGGTTAGGAAAAGACAGATGGAGAAGCTTCTGCAGGAGTATTTGGCACTGTTCGGGAGGGGGAGGGAATTTTACCACTGGAAGTTTAAAAAAAAAACTCTGAAAGATACCCTGAAGAAAAAACAAACCCCCTAAAAGTCTGGGTAAAAAAGGTCCAATAGGATCTGGACAGCTCCCTTTGTCTTCTATAGGACATCAACTGATATTGCTTAGTGTAGTTTTATATTAGAGTTTTTCATGGTTTTTACACTTAAGAAATCTAGACTTTTTGTAGTTCTAAAGGAATAAAAAAAAAATTGGTGAAAAACATTGAAATCTGAGGGGCAGATTTACTAAGGGTCGAAATTCGAGAGTTAAACAACCCTTGAATTCGACCATGGGAACAGTGTGGGAATAAAAATCCTTCGAATTCGAATATCGAATTTTACCGCTATTCAATTGGTCGAGTGATCGAACAGCCAAAATTCAATCGAACAATTTTATCCATTCGATCGAATTTTTTTATTTGCTCTAAAATAATGAAAGCCAATTCGGTAGCTTGAAACTGGCGAACCAAGTTATTTGACTGCCGAATATTTGTATATTCGAATTTATTCAAATTATTCGAATCATTCGATTCGATCGAATTTTCAAAATTCAATGGCTAAAGTGGTATTAAAAAAACTTTAGAAAATTTTTATTAGAATCTTTTTGAAAATTTGATCGAATTTCCAATCCTTCATGTGAATTTAATAAATCGCCCCCTAAATGTTAGTAATCAGTTTTGTAGAACAAATACATGATATTCCCAAATTTCACCCTCATTGACTGTTAGAATGAGCACCTACAAATATCTAGACACACAAAATGCATTTATTCCTTGCCTCATCCTAACTGGCCTTCAATCCTGCCCCATTCTCTAATTCATTGCTAGGTACTAGGTTAAGTTTAAGGGTTCATGACCATAATGGTTCTAGAAACCTCTTTATATCATACTAAACTGCCTGTTAAGACAGCTGTTGACTTTAGTGGCAGCCATTTGCCATTAAAGGCTTTGACATATGGGTGTTTCTTGATGAGTTTCCCCCGCCAGGGACTTTTTTTTATGGGTTCCACCATATGGGAACATGAGTTTGCTGTTGTGCCTGTACCCACGACATGCAGGTGGGACTAAACATACAGTGGAACATATCAAAACTCCACTACATGGGAACACATCAAGATATGCTCTTAACTCAATAATGTCTGCAAGGACAGTTTGAAATGATACGGAGCATTGTGTGTTTGTGATTTATAAAAAAATCCTTATTTAAACATCTAATGTTCACGAACATTGGGGCTCATTTATCAACACTGGGCAAATTTGCCCATGGGCAGTTACCTATAGCAACCAATCAGTGATTAGCTTTTTAAAGCAAGCTGCAAGTAGATCAATGAAAGCAGCAATTTGATTGGTTGCTACTGGTTACTGCACATGGGCAAATTTGCCCAGTGTTGATAAATGACCCCCATTGTCTCTTAAGTCTGTTACGCTGCACCATCTTACACTAGTGGTTCCCATCCAGTTGCGCATCAGCAACTAGCATCTACCAAATGTTTCCCTCCAACCCCTTGGATGTTGCTAAAAGTGGCCTCAATGCATGGGCTTAGTATTTTTTTTTTATTCAATAATGTTTTTATTAGTTTTGTTTCAATTTACATTCCTTATAGCTAAGGTTGCCATTGTTTTATCCATCTCTGGGTAAGTGAAACAATAGATTTTTCAACTACTGCTGAATTGTGGCTTTGAGGAAAGCTGTTACTTATAACTCACCAGTGTCTCCCAGAATCCCTTGTGTGCTGAGCAGCTGGAGTTGAAATTGTGAAACAACCAAGGGCATCAATGGCTGTCTATGCCTCTATTAGGATATCACTAAACACAGCCATAATAATAATAATGGCTTTTGGCAACTTTCAACATACAGTAACCTTTCTAAAATGAGCTCTGACATGAAAAATGTATTACTTTACAAAAAAATGCAATGTTCGTATCAATATCCTTAGGTGGGGAAAAAACCTTAGGAAAAGAAAGGTGCCATTTATATAATTGCACTTGTGATTTTTCCCCTGGGTGCTAAAATTTAGCTTGATAGTATCTTTTTTCTTGTATTAAAACATCCATCTCTGCAGTTGTTTTTCTGTCACTTTGTCAGAGTGATGCCTTTCTGTATTTATATTGCCGTCTGATCTGCATTTCATAATGTAACACTTTCATCTTGTAAATGCCGATCTTTACGACTTCTTGGAGAGACTGGGTGTGATTGCCGAACGGTGTAAATTACAAGTGAGAATAATGAACCTGAACACTCTCCATGAACGAAGGTTCATTAACACGGCATTAATATGCGCAGTCCTGAAAATCAGCAGGTTAAAGTTATTTTAGGTAAGAAAAAAAAGCAGAGACACCGGTTTGAAGACTTACAGGTTTCAGGTAGTTAATTAGCTCCATAGGACTTTTAAAGGAAAGAGAGAGAGATTGCATCATTACATATTTTTATGCCTCCCTATATAGGTTATGACATGATAACCAAACCAAATAACCAAAAAGAAGGTCAGTAATGGGTGTCTTAGTATTAAATGAGAGTTTCCTAACTTATAGATTTGAACCCTCATGGGAGGGGCAAACTGAATGGGTAAAGGACAGGCCATTCAAAGGATTGTGAGGATGTTATTTGGGGGCAGTGCATGTTTATATGTGGAAAGGGTACTTATTATGCTTACTCAACTTTGTTATGACCAAATGTAGGCCAGTGAAAGGAGGCTTAACCTCACAAAGTCTGGAAATCTCTAAATTAATGGTGAAGGAAACCCTGAGAGCAACTCTTGGACCTTTTAGTGGTCTGCCATTCTGCTCCTGAGTTACCAGGGACAAGCAGTTTGGGGTTGGGAAGCACCATCATGCAGTGCTTCTGGCCTTACTCACTGCAATCACCAAACAGGAGCAATCACAGCTGAAGTTGACCTGGACTGAGCATGATCTGTGCTGGCAAACATAGTGAAGAGGACCCAAAGTGGCTTGAGGTGGTGCTTTCCAACCTTGCTGCTCTACTTTGCATGATTTGTGCATCCTCAGTAGTGTGGTTTGGCAAGGGAGGAGGAAGGCCTCTGAAGGCCCTCGGATTACCCCTAGGGTTTTGTTCTCTTTTGTGTGATAAAGACATGGTCACCACTAACCAATGTCATTGAATGAAAGTACGTTCCACCAATAACTTTACAGCATAACATGGAAACTCAGAAGAGTAGAGGCATCAGGGACAACTTTGCTTGCTTTTTGGATGCGATGTTGCACAGGCAGGTGTCCAATGCTTTTAGCCATACACGGCAGAGTGTATATATACAGATATATTATGCTTCATATATGTCAAAAGATAAGCAGTACTGACATATTTTTTTTTCATTGTATTTATAAAAAGAGCTTGGAATAAAATGTGTTGCCTGTATGAGTCTGTGACAGGACCTGCACTACAATTAAAGAGAATTTACACTCAAAAAGTTAAGTTGGTGTTCACAGGGTCACATGTGTGCTGCACTCTTCTTCCACTTCACAAACCACAACTGTTACGTCTCTGCCTAATTTCTAATTACAAAGGTGGAGGAGCTTTAGGTGCAAGCATCCCTCCCCCCACCCAGAGAGCTGAAATGATGGGGCTCAACTGACACATATATATCCCGAATCTACTCCAACAATTTGAATACAATTTCTTTATTCTCAGTAATAGGAGGGGAACCTCAGGGGAGAAGAAAAAAAAAGTCGAGATTATATCAACAGTCATTTAAATGGAAGAGCGTGCATAGACACAGATAGCGGAAGGGAGGTAATAGGCTGGGAATATATTAAAACTTATTGCAAATGAAACACACGAGCAAAAAATAATGCAAATACAGATAAAGCACTACAAAAATCAGCTACAGGAATTAAGACACAGAAACAATGATAAAACGTTGCATCGAAGTGACAGAAGACCCTAACAAGAATAATGCAATAAAGACTTCATACTAAAAGGGAAATATGTCCTTTATGTTAGAAATCTATATTTAATTAGTAGATTATAGTCTAGTAAAGTCAGGGTACAATTGGGGGTGTGCACAGTACATTTTTATTTCTACATAAGTGGGAAATGTCTTATTGTTTGCTTCAACCAAATTCATTCTCCATAGATTTAAAAGGGTATTCTGTTATGATTTTGATTGTGTTAGTTGATACTTCTAAATGACACTTTTTACATTACAAATACTTCACTCTATCATTTAAAACTTTATTGCTGAGCCATCAAATGTATTTTTGTATCTGTAATATTGGAGTGCAGGCAGCCATCTCAGTGCAAAGGGCTTGATTCTGTGATTATAGAAAGAGCCATCACTTCCCAATGGAAATGCTTTCAGATAAGTGTTTCTTTGTCCTACTCAATGTAACTGAAGGAGTTGCCGTGGTACTTGGATTTTTACTATTGAGTGCTGTTCTCATTTCTACATCTAGCAATGCCAGTGTCAGGGAGCTGTTGTCCTGTTACTTTTCCAATGTTCTGCTGGTGGGCTTCAGGGGGGAAAGGGAATGGGGTGATATTACTCCAACTTGCAGTGCAGCAGTAAAGAATAACTGAACTTTATTAAAGCACAAGTCATGTAACTGAGGGCACCTGGGAAGCTGACAATGAGATCAAACACAAAAAATATATCTGCTCTTTTGAAAAGCTGATTTTAACTGATGCATTTTGTAGAATACATGTTTTTCAATGGCAGAATCCCATGCAGCAGAGTAGTGACATAAGTAAATGTTACAGGGCCACATGCCCAAGTGAACGAGTGTTGAGAATGTAGACTTTAGGGGAGGACCTACTTGAAAAAATATGCAAACTCCTAAACTCAAGTCTGTCTGTTGTGATGTCCACACAATGATGTGCATAAATGAAAATATCCATGGTAGCATGCCTGTATTTTGCAAGTAGAGATAAACTATGGGGGGTCTGCTACATAAGTCCCCCCCCAACAGGCCTGCCCCTTCTCAGCTGCATATTCAAGCTTCTTCTTCGCCCCCCCAGACCACACACACACACCAACATGTACCTGCTTCAAGCTCATCATTTCTTTGTGCAATTGGGCTGGGGGGATTGGAGGTCAGGAGAGCAGGAAAGAAGCCACCACCAGTGTGGAGCTGGTCTGGAAACCAATATGCAGACAAGGCCTAAATGCTTTCTATTAAATAAACAATACTGAGAAACATAAAATATATATTAAATAGTTGAAAGAACATCATTAAGAATGAGTAAAATTGGGATTGAGTATGAGATTGGTATCAATAGGAACAATACATTTGTGACAGCAAAGACCATGCCAGACATATGTACTTTATAATATCTTCATAATTTATAATATCATAAATATAAAACATCATAAAATCATAAATACATGCTGCCATATTGACCCAATATTCGTTGTAGGACTTTGTAGGAATGATACAATGTATATTTTACCACTAGATGGTGCTATTCTGCACTTAGGTTGATAGAAGCCATTCCCACTCAAGTATATTCTATTTATGGAAAAGTGTTACAAATAAATTTGGGAAAACACACAGTAGTTCCAAACTAGATAATCATTTGCCTTTAGAGATTTATCTTTGCAATTTAAAGACAGGCCATCAGATATGGCAGTTAGTGCTAGTCAATGAGTACAGAAGGAAAGGGGAATTTTCTGCAGCTATCTGTCTCTGAAATGATGGCAAAATAAAGTTGACGTGAAAGAAAAGGGTCATGTTCCCTTGTTAAATAAGCTGCAAAGTTATCTTCTCTCCCTGAAGGAAGTGAGCGCTAAATCACTGAATATTTCATCTGTGTGCTGTTAAAACCCCCAAGCTCTGTCCCCTTAACGATAAGCATTTATATTAAGTGAACTTTAATTACTTCATAATTGGACCTTCTGTGGGGAAAGATGCAAATCCCGATAGGCAGCCGTCTGTGCTGTAGGGCGAATGAGAATTATGCTCGTTTCTAGATTAGAATTGATTTGCAGGTATGGGGAGAAGGCATGGAGGCCCCTCCCGGTGTAGAAGTCCACCTCTGGGGAGGAAGCATGAGACAAAATTGAAAAGATTTCATTTCCAGTGCTGAGAAACAAGTCAAGTAAGAAAGAGGCAATGAAAG
>CM044431.1:225652337-225675555 GCA_024363595.1 Xenopus borealis | reverse complement strand
TGAATTCCTGTCTAGGTGTGCTTTTCTGTCTAAAATACCTCTGGCTTTGGGTCTGAGCCTCAATCTTACAACAGAAGAATCCACAAGAATCCATTACACCCACAGGGGCAGGAAAGGGTGCTAAATGTATATTCTAGGAAGGAGCTGGACATAGTCAGACAGGCCGGGTCAGAACCAGATAAAAGGAGCAGATTTGTGAGGCAAACACAAGGTCATTAATAAGCTGGGGTCAGAACCAGGAAGTCACACAGGGGACAGAAACAGGTAACAGTAGCCAAGGAACAGGTAAATTAATATTTGGGGCACCTAGGACCAAGCACACTTGACCTATAACAGGCAGTGAGTCAGCACATACAGTAGCAGGGGGTTATATAGCCAGGTTAATGTATAATGCTGAACACATGTCCAGATTAGTAACAGGTAAAACAATTTGGCAAAATTGCTGAAGTATGACTTGAAGTGAAGGGCATCCAAGCTGTTTCCCTTAATTCTAGGCAAAAGTAGCCAATGAGTGACCATTCTAAAAACTGACCATGTTATAATATTCATGAAAGTACTAGGGTGTTACCAGAAAACCCCTTCTTAGTCAAGATCTTAGACGATAGGTTAGAGTCCATCTTTCCTTTTGAAGGACTTACTAACACAGTCATTGAATACAGATGCAGCCACTTGGATTTGTGTGTTAAATGCGTCATTACTTGGGACTAATTGAAGAAACTGTGTTATCTAAAGTTATCTTAACTCATTTAATGTATTTAACCTTTTCATTAGCATACCAAAGCACCATTGTTTTCAATGGTGAACACTTTAATTAGATGGGATGCTGTGACGCAATTTTCTGTGTTAAATGGGAAAGGTGAGATATCTGAGTTTAGTTATTCTGTATCAATCACAAAAGCCAAAGTGGCTTCATCTGTACATATGAATAATGCAAGAGGATATATGAATGGGATGTGGATAGTGAGTAATATGAATGTTTTCTAACGAGACACCTATTTATGTCCCCAACTGGCTGTGGCTAGAAGTCTAGTACAAGTATAAAGTTTTCTCAAAGTCTAGTTGACCATAGTCATCAATCAGATACTACAGAGTAAGCGAACAATGGCATTTGTAATGTATTAATATGTTGCTATGGCTTACTAGAACTGGACAAAAATGTCTTATAGTTCACACATTACTATTTTATGGTATTAGGGGATAATGCATTAGGAGGTATAATGTTTTCTCCAGGTCTAATAACAACTTGTGATGAATTATTTTTATATACTGTAGGAAATAAGTAAAAGCTATATGCTGATTGGTTACTATGATTTACTTGAACTGAAGCAAATGTTGTACCTTTTCTTACTTTACCACCTAATGGAACAGGACTGTCTGCCTAACTATCTGCTCATTGGTTACTGTGATGCCTTTGGAAGATCAAATCACAGATTTCAGTGTCTGTATAAAGAATGAGTTCATGCAAAATCATTAGACTATATGAAACAGTGATGCATGTAGTAGACCCTATCCCGCTCTCTCCCAACCCAAATCCAGCCAAGCTCAATGCAACGCAATTACTAATATAAACACTACCAACATAAGCACTCTTGTACTATTCTTTCTTAGGTGCTTTAAATAAGACAGGCCACAAAAGGGAGATGAAGTAGAATTATTGAGTTAATTACACTAGATTATTTCCTAGCTCCTGAAAAGCACAATGCATCTCTTCCCTGGTGTTGCTATGAATATAACCCATACTGTTCTTTTCATTTCTTTCTTCAAATGAGTCAAAGGGAAAGTAGAGAATACAGACAAAAGAAATTGTATTTGATTTAATTACTTTGTTTTCTCTTTTCTCACAAGCAGAATCGGGGTTACACAGACAGCAAGTCTTTCTGCAGCGACCGTCCAATGTTGTTGCTATCCAAGGACAAGATGCAGTACTGGAATGCGCTGTTTCTGGGTATCCAACGCCAACCATCGTATGGATGCAAGGAGATGAACCTGTGCCAATAAGGCAGGTGTTTTATAATTGTGATGTCAGTTGACTCTGTGTCATTAGGAGGACAGTGATCCAGTCTTATAGGTTTCACTAAATTGCTCAGCTGAAGGGAGGCTGCTATTGGTCAAAGCTGACCCACACCTCCTGGCTGGCTTTAGAACTGCTCTGGGGCCTTTATATATTATGGAGGTACCCATATACTATAAAAAATTAACAAAATATGAAATATCCATGCCAAAACAAAGCTAAACGACAAATTTATTTTTATCAAACACACAATCAATTAATTGTACAGTAAATTAACAAAATATGAAATATCCATGCCAAAACAAAGCTAAACGACAAATTTATTTTTATCAAACACACAATCAATTAATTGTACAGTATATTCCCTTTAATAGGCTAAGACTGGATCAGTATTTCACTGATCACATGAAGTTCTTTGACATTGAGATCGTTTATTAATGTTGTGCTAAACTTGGTATGGGGCAATATAATTTGATGTCATATGATGGTGAAACACTAATATACAAATGTGCAATGATGGTCTTATTTGGGAGGTAGATTGATTTTAATTTAACTTCAAAACTTGATTGCAGGATTACAAAATGATAAAATATAAACTAGATCAAGTTTTTCTTAACTATCGCTAACATACTCATACGAATGTAAAATTTGTGTCCCCGTTCAAAAATTTGATTGCGATGAAAAAAGGACATTTTTCCAAAATTCATTTAAAGATTTTTGATAAAGTTAGGTTACTGTTGCTGCTCTGTTTGACCTTTTCTTTGACCAAATCCAGTAGACAAAGCTCCAGGCCATTACAAGCCATGGCCCTTATTTCCCAATTGACAGGAGAGTTTTGGGGGACAAATAAAGTTTTGTGTGGATAAAAGGCACCTGGAATAACCCAAAAACACTTTGAAGATATTGTGCTATACTATCTTCCATCAGTGGATGTTACAGTGTAGCTCACAGAGAATTGCATTACAACAAACAAAGGGTTAATTTAAAACCCACATTGACTTTGCTTTGGAGACTCATGACCGACATGGAATCAATGCCTGCAATACAGATGTTATCAGCAGTGTCAGTGACGGAACAATCCCATGGCTCTGTATATGTATCCTCATCCTTGTGGTTCCAAGATCTTTATTTTTTTTCCTCGTGTGAAGAAAAGAAGGTTACATTATCTGAAACCCTTGTACTTTTGTTGTCTGTTCAGATTGATAACTAACAACATTGCCAGTAACAGTGTTATCCAAACAGGAGATCTTTGGCATGAACAGCACGAGATTATAAGAGAAATAAATTGGTCATAAGGTGGAGAATACTGGTTTTGAATAAATAAAGATATCATATCTATTGGCAGTTTTTTCTCAGCTTGAATTACATGGATATTATACGGTATATTGAAGATATCTATTTTATTTACTGATGGGTATGGTGGCACACCTCATGGGTTGTCTTGTAGTATTGAGTCTGGTCTTTGTGGAGCTTGCATATTTTCCCAGTGTGTGTGTTTGTGACTTTACTCCCTAGTCCCTAAACATGCACATAAATGGCAAAAATAAAACTCCGTAGGAGTGAAATTTGATTGTGAGCTCCTCAGGGCCAGTTGCTGACTTTAAAGGGGCTGCTCACCTTTAAATTAACTTTTAGTATGATGTAGAGAGTGATAGTCTTAGATAATTTCCAATTGGTTTTCATTTTTTAATTGTGGTTTTTGAGTTATTTAGCTTCTTATTAATCAGCTCTCAATTCTGTAATTCCAGCAATCTGCTTGCTAGAGTCCAAAACACCCTAGCAACCATGTATTGAGAGATTGGAATATGAATAGGAGAAGGACTCAATAGAAAGATGAGTAATAAAAAGTAGCAATAAAAATAATTGTGCAGTGTCACAGAGCATTTGTTTTTAGATGGAGTCAGTGACCCCCCAATTGAAAGCTGAAAGGAGTCAGAAGAAGAAGTCAAATAAGTTGTAAACTATGAGGAAAAAAGCTAAGTTGAACTTCCCAGTTTTGCAGAGCTGTTTTTGAAAACGGGTATGCCCCCTTCTCTGAGCAAACAGGTATACTGTCCAGCAGTGGTCTTGGGGAATTTATTTTTCTATGTATCTATACAATTTTTAGTATACTACTTCTACTACAACTACTAAAATGTATTTTTATTTGCCTTGTATGCAATAAGAGCATTAGTCTTCATATGATTAGACCCAGTTGTAGCCAATATGTCTGGATGTTACTGAATCAAATGTTGAGTGAATCAAGTGCACCAAGGCATTTTATTTATTTGTATTTTTTTTAAATAAATAATTTGTGGCAAAAATGCAATGATACCACACCAATGATGAAAATGCCCCTAACATCACCCTTTTATATTGAAGGACAAGGAAATACTCTGTGCTGGGAGGCAGCAATCTACTTATTTCCAACGTAACAAATGATGACGCGGGAGCATACACATGTGTGGCTACATACAAGAATGAAAACACCAGTTTTTCTGCAGATCTCACTGTTATGGGTAAGTGCTCTGGGCTGATATTAAATGTTCAGCGTGCAGTCTAATATATGGTACCCATTAATTTGTATTTAAAAGACACTTAGTGTTTACACCCTGCTGGCTGTGTTATAGTTCAGAGATATTTTTCATGCTGTAGAAAGGACTGGAAAAAAATAGTTTCCTTCCTCGCATTTAATCTTTAATGTTCAACATCAGTGACCATCTAATATTTATTTGCACCCCCTATTAACTCCTGTCATCATTTACAACTATGTGACCTAATTTCACCACTTTGCACGATTGCCGGCATTTTAAAAGGTGGTGTATGATTTATCTGGAATGGTGGGGAATTGCCTACCTTGGAAAAAATCTAAATACAGCTCAAGAGGAATATTTTATAGTTATAATGTTAATGACATAACAGTAAAGGGAAATATACAGTAGTGTATGTTAAGTATAGTTTTGTTTTTCAATTTTGATTAGTACTTGTAGATGTATCTGTGAAGGTTTTTGTTTATCCAGATCCCGGTATATCTAGTACAACTAAATACAGAGGAGGGTCCCCAAACTTTTCCCCCCATGAGCCACATTTAAATGTAAAAATGTTGCAGAGTAACATGCAAAAAGTTGCTAGGGTGCCGACTGGCTATTGGTAGCACCTATGTGTACTGGACGCCTACAGGAGGCCCAGGTTGGTAGTACATAAGGTTATTAGGCAACTAAAGGTAATCTTCAAGCTAGGAATTAAAAAATAAGCGCCTGCTTTGAGGCCACTGGGAACAATATTCATGGTGTTGGCGAGCATCATGTTAATCATGAGTCATTGGTTAGGGACCACTGATCTAGAGCAACTGAACTGAAGAAGCTGCTTGGATGAGTAGTAAAACATCTTCAATGAATACTCAGCAAGTCCAGCTGCTCTAGATTTACTTTTACTAGATATACTTGTAGATGTCACTTGAGGCATCACAACATCTAGGGTTTGCTTGAGGATCATGGGCACAAATGCTCTTCAGTTCCCCTTCCTCAACATGCAGATTGATGATCTCTGCTACTTGGTTGTAGCCAGGTCCTACTAATCAAGAGCAACTCCAAGGGCAGGGGAGGGCAATGGATATACTGTATATACAAGAAACAGGATGAGGCAGGAGTTTTTCAGGCCAGTTGCATATTGCAGGTAATGATTATGCAAAGAATAAAGCCCATACCAAACAAAAACAAACATGGGACAGACAGATAGGAAGGCGGGTATAGACTAGACGCTTATGAATACAAGAAACTAATGAATATGAGCCAGGAATACAGTTAAAAGAGCCAGGATTAAGAAAAGGAAACATAACTAGAAATATATGAGTGGCACAAAGGTATCCTCATAAATGCCTGATTTAGCCCACAAGAGAATCTGCTATTGATGGTCTTCCATCACAATAATTAGATGTAGGTAGTGCTAACGTAATAAGTATCATTCAGACCAAAAGCAGAAATAATAAAATCCAGACAGGACTTGTTCTTGGCTGGGATATCTAGAGCCAAACCACACTGGGTGATCACTTTAATGCTGTCAGAGTCTGGAACCACCAGAGAACCTGATGAGAATTAGATGTAGGAAGTGAATGTAATGTCTAATTTAGACTAAATGTAAAAATATGAAAGGACAGACAAGACTCAATCTAGGGTCTCTAGTGCCAGGGCACACTTTATGATCCTTTGATACTCTGGAAGGCCAGTTCAACCCTGAACATGATTCAATAGGGGCAAAACTTCCCCTACAGTATAGCTGCAATGCATGATTGAGGAACTGCCTTGGGTATATGCACACTCTGATTGGTGCTACCAGCTCCACATTTTACTGTAAGGGACAAGGGTGAAGCATTAGGATTGTAGTGGTTAAATTGTTCTAATTTACTATTAAAATTTGAACACATTCAAGTTTGCTGTAGTTAAGGGTCCCTGTGCAGACTTGCTATCTTTCTACATTATCTTTGTGCACCCTTTCGTCCCATTTATTGTACTTTCTGTAAGCATATACACATATATATCTGGGGGATTCCATTGATTTTCCATGAAGCTGAAGAGAGAAGGACAGAGGAAGAGAGAGAGACAAGTTCTGGTTATGGAGCAGATAACTACAGCATTAACAGGAACATATTCAGCACTTAAAAGCCCAGATAAACTCCCCGGAAATCCTATTTACTTCATTTTCCATCTTCTCTTGTTGTTATGAAATTGTTCAAATGTATTATTAAATGGAGCAGAAAACATTCACAAATGCAATGTTCTTCTATCCATTTATGATTTGCTACTGCCATTTATTATGAGCACAATGTACCGTTACCATACTTTCCATTTACCGTCTCAACTTGCTTCTTGTGTGCACTGTTCATTTGTTTCTGTTTCAATACACCTAAATGGGTGCTGCCATATTTTCAAGCTTAACTTAGAAATTCCTAATAGACCACAGTACCTACATCACTATATTAATATAGCCTCTAGGCATTAGTTGCTATATTCTCTAAAGAATATCTCTTTTCTTGGATGAACAATGTGCCCATTCCCATTCATGGGTCAGCTATTGATCTTCAGATCTTTATACACAGTATACATCACTACAGTACAGTACCTATCACTATTGGTTGACAGAGCTAAACCAATTTGCTTTACTTATTTGCTTTCCATATTTACTGTAAATCATGTAGTTAGGAAAGGCCAAAATAATTCCATCTTAATTGTAAGTCAATTACAGGGCCCAGCAAATCTGACCTTAACTTCAGGGTATAACTTTGTAAATGTGTTCCCCTAATTCATTAATTAATTGGTGGTTGACATTTTTTTTTGGAATTCCTGAGGATATAATGTGGTTATTTCATTAATAATAAACCTAAACAGAATGTGCTTGTTTCAGTCATGTCTCCCATTAGAAAAAATATAAAATATTACACAGCAAATTAATTGACTAATTTCTAACCATCTTGTTTTAACCCATATTTTGCTCAATGTTGTCTTTATTTTTGTCGCTCTCTCTTCTAATGTATTTAAAGTGGACCCGTAACCACAAAAAAATCCTATTTCATCACATTAGTCAAGCAAAGTGAACATTAATTACACTATATACATTATTTTAATCTTTTTTTCTTCAGCCTTGCATCATCTAAGAATCTTGTTTGTGCACCAGAATGGGGGACCCGATGTCCATCCCCATGTCCTGGCTACACAATTAAATGGTTAAGAGAACTGGGGGAATGTGTGGGGAGCAGTGACATCTAGGAAGTGCTGAATGGAAAGTGAAAGTAATTATTTGCCCCGCCTCTATGCCTAAGGCATAGAGGAGTGGCAGACAATATTTGATTGACAGCTGAGATTTTTAAATGAGCTTAAAACAGCTATGAATGCTTTAATACAAATTTTAAACTGGATTTCATGTTTACTTTGAAAATGACTTTTATTAAACAGATTTTTGTGTCTGGGTGACAGGTCCACTTTAAGAAACATATGTATAATTTATAAGTAGATTTGACTTCTACTTTCCTTTTAATATACAGCATGAGAGTCAATCTTGTAGAAAAGGACTTTTCTTCACTGTTCCTTAATGTATTACTCATTGATAAATACAGTCCGCATTGATGGCTTCTCACCATTATTCTGTTGAGTGAGCAAATATTCCCTGATACCTGTGTAACAGATATGGTAGTGCAGTCATTTCTAATGCTTTTGGAGCAAACAACTATTTATGACCACTTAAAGGAACAGTAACACTAAGGGGCAGATTTACTAAATTCACATTTGCAGTTCGAATTTCAAAACGATTTGAATTCGAATTTTTGAATGTTTTTGAAGACCACTTCGACCAGTGAATTTTGAAAATTCGATGGAATCAAATTATTAAAATAATTCGAATAAAATTTCATTTGAATATTAATTCGACTGTCGAAGTACTTACCCTTTTCGAATAAAAAATATTCAATCGATAAAATAGTTCGAAAGTTCGATTCGAACGATTTATTGATCAATCGAATATTTCCTATTCGATAATTCAACCAATCGAATTGCGGTATTTTTTCAATTAGAAATTCGACCAATAGTAAATCTGCCCCCAAAAGTTAAAGTGTTTTAAAATACCAATACAATTTACCTGCACTGGTAAAACTGACATGTATTTGAAACACAGCTATAACTGGTGCTCAATTGTGCCTGTGGCAGCTCCAGGCTTCCAACAGCAAATTGGCAAGGCAAGTATTTTATAAATATATAGAAATGTTCTTTGAAGACAGTGGTATAAATTCCTAATGAATTTCTGTCTCATGGCTGAAAGGGGTAATTTATGAATGCAAAATGGACACATAAACAGATAAAGTCTTATGATGCAATTATTGAGATACTTGCATCCAAACATGCTTCTGCAAGTCCGCATTATTGCCACTGTATCCATCCTGCCTCTTCTGATGAATAATGTTCAACTACGTCTATTGATAATGGGGAACACTCGAGTTACTACCACCCTGGACTGGTAATAGTACCAGGGTTCCACCAGCAAGTTGCGTCAACAGACACTCCAGCCTTGCACCCAGTAAATCAGTTGCAAGCCCAATTTGGGTGGGAAGGGGTAGAACCCACATTTAAAAAATGTTAGACACAACTTTCATTCACTTTGCAGTATAACACCTGTGCAGTCATGCCCATGTTGGTGCAATGGGCACAGTTGTACTGGGGCAAAGAGGGAAAATGCTGCATTATTGACAATTAAGATGGCTATTTGACATGAAAAATACTCTTCTATGCTATATCCTCATACACTACTGTCTATTTAGGGCAAGATAAACACCACTCATAAAGTGCATTATCACTTTAATTAAATACATATTTTTTTCTGAACATTTGTTCAAATATAACATTGCTTTTTTGACCGCTTTCCAGTATTCCTGAGTTTCAACCATTACATGTATAATGGATTCTAAATATGCTTGCCCGTAGATCTCAGCACTAAAAATCTGGACACTTTGTTAAAAATTAAATAAAATGTGGGCCTCGTGCTGGGAAAACAGACTTGCTAACTATACACTATGCAGATTGCAGTACATATGTCTGTAAAAAAAGCATGTGAAGAAAACATTTAAAAAAAAAAAAAAGTGATTTAACAAATATGTATTTTGAATACTTTCTTGCCATCTGGACTCCATGCAGTATCAAGGAAGAGTTGTCTATAGGGGATGCAAAGGAGGGTGACTGCAGTAGTAGAAGTTAAATTGAAGTTGAATTTCTATTTCCTATCATTTCAAGAGAATAGCAACTCATTAGAAAATAATAGACATATATTAAACGTGTATTACAATAACATTAATTGATTTACCTTCAGACTTGGAAGATGGTTGCTTCAAGTGTGAATGCACTCTTTCTTTTTGGTTATTAAAATGCAGTTCCTCAATAAACTCAACTCAACTACTGGAGCTTACAGTTTAAGACCCTATCACATTCTAATATGCTTGGACAATTGTATTGTATTAAGAGCCAATTAAGGAGTAAATTTGGAGTGTGGGAGTAAAATGAAATACTTGGAAGAAACACACATAAACACATAGAGAATATAACAAAGGCCTTGCAGAAAGTGTCCTGACTGTAATCAAACCAAGGAACAGAGGTGCTAAGTTCAGTTCCAGCCAGGGCACTATCTGCAAGGCAATACAATTGTTCAGTGCACCACCCAGTTATAATTAATCATTTTATTCTAAGCCAATAGACTACTGCCTGCATCTCTAGTGGCTCTGAACAAAATATGACATGAGTCTATTTCACCATAAACTTTCAGAAACATCTTTCTTTAATCCTTCACCATTTACTGTCGCTTGTGGTATTATCATTAAATATTGGAAATAAAAAGTAAGGAGGTAACAAATAAGTAAAAACACATGGTTTGCAGAGAGATAAAAGAAAAACCAAGAGCCCCAATAGTGTAATATATATTGGTAAAGGATATTGAAATAAGAATAAATAACTTATACTCACAAACCAGGGTTACCAATAGGCAACTGCTGTAAAGGCAGGTGGGGAGAATGTCCTGACCCCACTCAGGATTATGAAGTCGCTCTCTGTAGATAGGAAAAGGGTATCAACCCTCCACCGAGGGTGGACTTAGTATTATATAGAAAGAACAGAGGCGCCAAAAGGATAAAAGGATATGAACGAATTTAAAAGCCAAAACTTGGTAATCAGAGGAGGCAGTGGTGGACTTACCTCCTCCGAGCAGACACAAAACGATTGTAATTAGGCAGTCAAAATTTATTAACGAATCAGTACAACGCGTTTCACGGGCTCAGACCCGCTTCTTCAGGCAATAAACATAGGAGTTACAGCATCTGGCAGTAGTATACACACTCATATCCTTTTATCCTTTTGGCGCCTCTGTTCTTTCTATACAATAAAAACAAATTGTGTTTTTCAGAGAACAAATCAAACCAAAGAGTAGCATTTAAACTATGCTGAATGTTTCATCTCCTTAAATGCCATTCAGAATCAGAAAAAAAAACATTTGCAACCCTGTAATTTCAAAACAGAAAGGAAATATAATTGTACTTCTCTGTATTATGTATTTCAGATTTTTTTATGGAAAAATACAACTACAATACACACCCTCCTGAAACACAAAATAAGCTTTTTTCTTAATATTTACAGATAAATACGTAGAGATTTTCATAAAATAACAGTACAAAAGTTTTACCAGGAAGCAAATTTCAACTACGCATTTCAATTCTGCTATAAGTGTTGATTTGCCTGTATGTTGTATGGTGCCCATTGATTTTGGCTCTCAGTGGGTACTCTGCAAGGACAGGTTCAAGTTGTAGTCTTCTATTGTGAGCTGCAAAAAAAATTATAAAAAAGTTTTCTTGGGAAGCTAATTTTCATTGTGCTATGAAATGTCTATAAAGTTGACTTAACTGCCAGATGTCCAGTCTATCCATTTGGAGACCTTTCTGAATAGCCTTAATTTTGCACCCATGTAAGCTTCAACCATGGGTTGCAAAATACATTTACAAATTTGTAATATTAAAAAGAATTGTGGTGAGCCAAAAATAAATAAATGTAAAAATAAATCCCCTTTCTAGGCTTCCAGTTGGTTTTCTAAAGAATTGTATATTCCAGCTGCATTGTACAAATGAGAAGATAAGTGGTCCTTTGGGTAAATCAGGTCTACCATTAAATCAAGCAAACAACATCCCATTAACATGGCATGGACTATGATCATTTTAGTATCACAAGGAAGCTGGCCTCATAAATAGTTACTAATCTTGTGGGTCTTAGAGATTTATGATTTTTATTCCCCTGGCTACAAAAAACATGTGTGCCTGAACAGCCCCTCACTGACAATAAGCCGCAGACAGAGAGCGATACTGTTGTTATTGTTCAGTGCTTAGTAGGCCTCAAGGCCGGGAAGTTGGAGGTTACTGCAGACAATATCTGCTGACAAAGCAAGGTGAAATTACACTCCCGGGAAGAATGGCCACAAATTGTGTGAGTTCCAAGAAAAGACATAATTTGTACATTTTAAATAATACATAGAGAAATAAAGATTCTGAAGATTTAAGAAGAAAGACGTGTTTCTGGAAAACAAGGTTAAATACATTCACTTCAAATTTCCCAACTGTGGCAGCACATTAAAAACATTGCTGTTTTACTGGGTGGCCTTTGGTGCAATGATTCATTTTATGGAAAAATAGATCTCCTGCTATTTGTCTATAATGCCCTCTAATGTACTTATAAAGAGTTATCATGTCCCCTCAAAAGTGTCTTTTCTCCAGAGAAAACAACCCCCAACCTTGACAATCTACCCTCAAAATTTAAATCTTCCATCCGTTTAAACATGCATTTCTCCACTCTCTCCAGCTCATTTATATCCTTTTTAAGGACTGGAGCCCAAAACTGCACTGCATACTCATGGTGAGGCCTTACCCATGAACACCTGGAAAAAAACAGACATTGAAGGTCCAAAATGTTTTACAAAGCAGAACTGTGCAACCTGGGTCAGTTGTCTATGGTTGAGATCTAATACATTATGGCCTTGTAGAAGCAGGTTTGATTTGTTATATTATGAAATATATTCCATAATATATATATATAAATATTATGATCTGATGATTACCCTTAAATTAATGTGGATGGATTAAGTGCACAGTTGAGCACAATGATTTTATTAAAATAGCTCTTAGTGCCAAGCTGATCCACAGAATGGACCAACTGCCATCTTGGAGTTTGAATTTTTTTCCCCCTCTAAGGAAAATTGGAGAGACTTTTGATAAAGTTTTTCCTTGTTTTATATTGACATGTGCCTCTTTCAATCTATTATATTACTATGGGACAGATTTTTTAATGGTCAAATTTCGAATAGAAAATTTTTTAAATGCAACCATCAAATTTTTTTTGGGGGTGTGCAATTTTTGATCGAAAATGACCATATCTGATCGAATCAAAATTGTTCGACTCAAACAATCACATGGTTTGAAACGTTCAATTCAATCGATTCAATTCAGTCAAAATTTTTACATCGACCCTTAGTGAATCTGTTTCAGTTCAGTCCTTTTCTCAATGGTCCAAACTTTGGTCAGAGCCCTTTAACTCATAACCAAGTTATGAATAGGAGAAAATATTTGATGTATCAGTCATTCACACATGGTTTCAAGAATATTTAGAACAGCAAAAATGATGCTGTATTTAGATTACAATCTTGGATTCAGGAAGGATTTTCCCCCTCTGAGGCAAATTGGAAAGGCTTCTGATGGTGTTTTTTTGCCTTTCTTTAGATTGTTTTATATAGACATTTGCCTCTTTCAACCTTAAATTACTATAATTATGTTTAAGTTCAAGCCATTCCTTGGTGGTCCAACTTTGGTCAGGGTCCTTTAACTCAAATCAAAGTTATGGATGAAGGAAAATATTTGATGTATCAGTCATTCACACAGGAATATTTAAAACAGCAAAAAAAGTTGTCAACCCAAATGTAACCCTAAATGACCATCAAGCTGAGCTTCTAGTTTAGAACTAGCTTCTAGAACAAATAGGAACTCTTCCTCTATCCTAATCATGGGAACTGCATGGGAACTGCTGTCTTAGCTCATTCCATTGTCATTTACTATGATTATATCAGGAGGAATCTTAGTAACATCATCAGTCAATTCATTCACAGTTGTTCACAGTGATTTACATATTGCAACCTGTGACACCCACAGAATACCTGACGTTTCATTTGTGTAGTGAGCAGGTTATGGGCAATTAAAGTTTCTGAATAAAAAGACCCTGGGTGACTTAATTGTAACACACAGCTAACATTAAAACATTAGAACACTGAGACATTGAGGCCGTCTTGGAGAGCAATGACTACTGGCTTGGGTATAAAATATTTTATGTTGACATCATTAGTGTCAGTAAAGATCAAACTATTAGTGACAGGGATGGAAATGCCTTTGATTAAAGTAAACCATTGAGCATGTCAGCTTTCAACACAGCATAAAATGACAGAAGACGGTGCTGCTTGCCAGCTTTCCATTAGAATCCAACAGTGCATAGTGAGCAGAATTTAACACTGAAAAGATATAAACCACAGTCTATCTTAATTGTCTGTTCCAAGTGATGGTTGTGGAATACAAGTTAAACAGATTATATAACACTAATGGATGATGAGTGTCCGTAGAATGGAAAACCACTGATACATGGCCATTGATGTGACTGCCCACCAGTTTTTAACTGCCTCTGGTTAGCCATACACATGAACCAATGACATTTTTTGTAAATCTAGAGAGCCTTAACTTCCTTTTTATACTAGATGACCCATGGAGACCAGATACTACACCTAGGTGATCCCCCAGCTCCCAATTTTTTGCATTTAACTCTATGGTCTGCAAGAACAGAGGAATTGGTTAATGAAGGAAAGACATGGATATTTTGAGTCTATGGATATTATACGTTAATTGACGTATATGGACCTGGGGGTGTCCCAAGATTTTCAATGCAGAATGGTTAGGATTGATAATGTAAGATTTCATTTCACAAATAGCAAAATTATATTAAATACCCACTTAAAAAATCACTTGAAACTCAGTAACATTTCAGAAACATTTCAGTAACTACATTGGCATAGCAAGATATTACTAGGCCACAGCAAATTATTTTACAAGCCACCAAAATGTATAGAGGTTAACGTGGTTTTACCAATTTTTATTGAAATTGGATATGAATTAGGACACTGTGGGGCCCCTATACCTCCAGGGCCCCCTGCAGCCTGCAGGATCTGCTTCCTCTGTAGTTATGCCCCTGTAACCCCCCCCCTTCTTTTACAGTATATAAATTGAGGCTATCCCATCTAAATAGGGACCATTGGAGTTAAATGTGTGCTTTTTACATTCTCAATTAAAAACCAGAAGGTTTTTTCACCACACCCCCAAACCACAGAGGTCACACTCTTTTGCATCTAACCACACTCATATTCCATCTCATACTATTCCCATTTCAACCAAGTTCCACAAATCAAAACTTTTCCAAGACAACTACTGTAGGTAAATAAATTCACGAGATGGCAAAAATACGTCTATGGTCGACAACATTTTTTGACGCGCAACAAATTGTTTGCCAAATTTTTTGACGCACAACATATATATTTCTCCCATTACAATTTATGGACTTCATTTTCGGGGGAAAACTTGGCGAAAAAGTTTGCTCCTCAGTTAACAATTCCTATTAGTCAGATATACAGTGATCGCAATATTTCTAACTTTAAACTAAATATTTTATCATTTTCTCCAGTGACATAAATATTACAACTGTGGGTAACATGGCATAAATAAACAACAGATGTTTCCCTCAATGACTCTCTTTATTCCTAGGTAATAAGTGAACTTAATTCTCACCTAAATTAGTAATGTTTCGAGTCCCTACAGAGAAAATCTGTTTATATATGGTTTAATCTGAAAACAACAGATTGCTTTCATTAGGCAGTTAAAAATATATCCAGCCCCTGAGATTTTATTTTTTCATAACCTTTAGTTTTTTTTTTCCTATTTATAAATTGGTTAAAAATAGCAAACAAATATTTTCTGTAGATACTGTGAGAAATTAATATTGAATAGATCTCTGAAATAGAAATGGTCAATGTTATGTAATGTGTGTTCCTTATTATGTGATAATAAAACCTGTTTATATAGGGGTTGGTGTAAAGTTTATGGATATTAGAAATCAACACAAAATGTAGATACAGGTATGGGATCAGTTATTCGGAAGCCCGTTATCCAGAAAGCTCTGAAGGAGTCCATTTACCATAGATTCCATTTTATTCAAATAATCCAAAAATTTTAAAAGCATGTCCCTTTTCTCTGTAATAATAAAACAATACCCTGTACTTGATCCAAAATAAGATATAATATTTATTGGAGGATTATTTATCAAAGGTTAAAGAGTTTTTTATACCTTGACTGAACTTGAATGGTTTCTAATCTAAGAAGAAAAAAAATGAGTGAGTTTGTGGTTAACAAATTTCAAATTTTGAACCTCAAATCTCAAATTGCTCAAATTGCTTGAATTTTAGGGAAAATCCCTCTGAAAATCATGAAGGATATTACCGTCTTCAAATAGTTCAATGGAACTCTGCCATTGCTTATTACATGACCTTGACAGGTTTTAGATGGTGTATTTCAGATCTAAGCTATTTCAAGTTCAAATTCAAGTTTTTTTATTTAATCCGAAAATTTTAATTTTGACCAAAAAATAAACTTGAAAACTGAGATTTTCACCAAAAACACGAGAGCCTTAAGAAACCTACTGCCATGTCAGTTGGCTTTTCTTTAGTAGGTGCCTAATGTGTTATGCATGTCAAATCCAGGTAGACATGAACCATGCTTAAGGAGAAGGCTCTATCAAGTTCTTTAGATAGGCCTTTTTCATCCTTATGCCCTTCTTATGGTTCTTGTACTATCTCCTTGCATATTCCAAGTAGAAACCAAAAGAGTTGTGTCGATACCATCCCAGCCTACTCTAGCAGATTTATTTTGGCATGTTCCGTGGAAAGTTTTGTAAAACACAATTGCAGGTGGAACAAAGACACCACAGCCATGGGGTTAAAAATCCAAATTACTGTCTGAGTATGATTGTTTGACTTAGTTAGTGTAGGTGAGTTTGGAAGAAGACTGCTTATATATAAACCTATTATATACAGAATAAAAACAGCAATATTTTAAAATCTAATTCCCTTTCTTATTCATTCATCTCAGGAGGTTGGCGCAAGCATCCGGTGTCCCTCAGGCATTATTTAATTAGAAATTGAAATAAAATGTTTCTCTGGGATTCCTCGCTGTGTGTAACAGGCACACAATGAACTTAAAAGAAACTCAGTAAAGAGAACATAATCAGTTTGGCTCTGCCTTCTCATTCAGAACCAGCGCTATCAAATAAACCACAAAGATGTAAGGACTGGTTTCCATACATTCTAAAAGCTTCTTTTGATGTGAATGGCTATGCGGATAGCATCAAGAAAGCAACTGTAAAAGCTATTCTAGCATTCTTGTCTCTCCTTGGAGGAGCTGCCTATCTGTCAGGTTGAAAAATCCAAAAAGTCATGGACTGGATTTGTGCACTTATGTACTCCTTGACTCAGTTAGCTCCGCTCTATGATTCTATCTCCATTTACTCCCAGACTAAATCCCAGACTAAATCAGACTCCCAGACTAAATCAGACCTATATATGAGTAGCCCATGAGTATCCCAACTGGACCTAGCTCATCATTTATTAATTGAAGTTGGTATGATATGGTAGGCATTCCAAGGGTGATATAGTCTCTTTAACAGACAGTGGTGATGATTTATACATGGAATGCTGGGTAAACTAATGGAATGAGGTGGAACAAAACTACTTTACAAATATCAACAAGAAGCCAAGAATGTATATTTCTCCATTCCCCACTGCTTCATTTTATATTTCTAGCATCCAGGGAAGAATTTGGCCCATCTCCTAGATATATCCCAGACTGTGTGACAGACAGAGCTTCTCACATTTCTGGAAAAGTCACTGAACATCTCTGGATGTTTTACAGTCCTGGCACGAGCGACGTTGATTACATTATCCGCTTTAAGTTCTTTAAGTTCTGAGTCACAGATTTCTCGTTTGCACTGACAAACCCAATCCATTTCCCTCTCTCTCTATTTTTGAGAAGTACTTGGATAGCACACATAAAATACAATAGTCTCAATAAAGCACCAAAAGAAACCATTTCTCTCTCATGGTTTGAATATGGCAGTCCTTAATCAGGAGGTGCTGGGGCATGAACCTCCACAGTTAGCTCTCACAAGGCTTACAAATTTCCCCAATTATGTCAATCCTACAATGTATTGCCATGTTGCGTGCATTTTATTTTTCTTATTTACTTAATTACCCAAATATACACTCATAGAGCATGCCAAAATAATTGGCAGGACCTGTTACCATGAACAGAAAAACAGAGCAGGAGATGATGACCATAAAAATCCATCCAATTTTAAACGTTTCTCAAAAATCAGCTTTTATTCTTTCACCTCTGCACAAATCCACCTTCAAAACAAATGCATTTGTTGCACAACCTCATCTACTACAACATTTATTTTTATAATGTGTGCATCCATGGTTCAGTGTAATGTAGCATTCCTTTTATATGGATAACAAATCCATCATGGCTGAACCAAGCCAAACACATCATTTACTTGTCCTCCTTTTTTCGAGGTTCCTAAATGTACAGTGAAAATTGTTTAAGATGAGAGATTTATGCCTGATGATGATAAGTGAATATGCAGATGTAATAACATTTCAGCTTGAGTTTTATTTTTGTCTTCAGTAAACAGTAGTAGTATTATGAGGGTAGAATGTATTGACCTGCAGGACCATGACCATCATTTTATGGCACCAATATTAAGTTCTGCAGCAGGAATAGTAACTAACATTGCTGCTAACTGTATGGCCACAATGACAACTGCACACAGGGTTATAATTGGCACTTATGCAAGTGCTTGTGGCAATTGTAGCATGGACCTACACCAACGATACATGATCATGAACTGTAACCTGACAATCTTGCCTTTGCAGTAGCTTTGTTCTAGTCTGGTCATCTAGCTGGATTATCTGACCCATTCTTCAATTATATGCAGCATGTTTAAGAGAATAGAAAATATTAAGATACCGGGAAATGGTATAGCTGTATAGCAAGTATCATGATTACAGTAGTGTACCAGCTGTCATTTACTGAATGTCTACATTATTTCACAATAGCTGCTCCTACGGGGAGTAAGCCGCCTGCTTCTGAGCATATATACAGTAACTAAAAGCAACCAAGAAAAAAGGTACAAACAGACATTGTATATACAGGCATTGAAACAGATAAATGTGTTTAGTTCCCTTCCATCATCACTATAAATCCATGAACTTAAGGCAGGTATATGTACCCAATTCCACATGTTCCTGTACTATACTAGTTTACTGGATAGACTGTGACCTAAAACCCATTATGATGGAGGTTTCCCAAAAGGTCCAGGGGTTATGTGACCAGTTTCTGTCCCTAGATTTTATAAAGCAAGGGAGCACATGGCTCTCTTTGGCCATCACCAAGGGGTAGACCCAGGTGGACTTGAAGCAGAAGTGCCCAGCAAAAGCTTTGAGATTTAAAGTAAAAAAAAAACTAAGTGGTGTTGTGGAGCAGGTACCACATGAACAAAGTAAAGATCCTATTTAATAGCTCTGTCCCAGTACACTCATAGGAGTTGTGAGATAGACAAGCTCAGGAAGAACAGTATCTTGCTCTATTGAGGAGAAGCAGTGTGGAGTAGGTGAAAAGAATGTCAGCTATCTTTCACCCCATGAGAAGCTTCTTCTGGAGGAAATCCCTTTCACTGAGTTGTACTTGAGTGCTGTGACTATTTAATGACTATCATTTATTGTATCTCCTATGAGTAATTAACCTCTATAAATTATATCAACAAATCTGCAAGCTGAGTTGCAATATTACAATGCTCTACTATCCAGCAATTGAGGAAGAAGGGATTTTATGAGACCCTGAGACCCTCTTCTATCAGGTTCAACTAATGTTTTGCTCAACTACATCACACCAGCATTATCACAGCAGTATATTTTGGGGTAGCGGTTCCTTTAAACAAGATGCCGTTTCTATAACTAGGGTGAAACTGTTATGCATCCAGATCAAGTGCCCGGGACTATCACTAATCATTTCCATAATTGTCTCTGCAAATTGCAAGGCATCTTGCACAGCACAGCTGTTGTCGCAGGTGCTTCAAGTGAGGTTTGCAGCAGAAGGTACCGTTTGAATCTGTGCTGACTTAGTGTTGCTTTGCTTGTATACAACGGCAAATTAATCAGTTGCCTACGAGGAGGCTCAGTGGATATCACAGGTCCACAAGGTATAGTATAATTTTTAGTTTCTAAGTAAGCCTAACTAAACAAAGTCAATGGCACAGATGTCTTATCTCACACTTTTCTGTCTGTAGCTCAAAGGAGACTCTTTTAAATATTAGATCAAAATGCAACACTTACAAGCATTTTGAAGTATCCTGCAGGGCATGGGGAATGGCACCATCATTCTGAAGTTCTGAAAAGCAATATTTAGTACAGTCAGAAATGGTCACTGATGCCTTGTATAGCTCCCTTGAGACAGCAGCCTTGAGGGCAAAAATACATCACTTTAATGCAGATTGTCTGTGCCAGGAGAAAAAGGCTTCCTAAAGTGCTACATAAGAGCTTATGTAACCATACACTTTGCATAATAGTCACATCATCTCAATGTCTCTATAATGTGATATTAATCCCTTAACAGTCTCTCCGCGATGATGCGGTTAACCCTTATTTTATATTTCAAGGCAATTAAAACTAAAAATCTCCAAGGAGCTTGGGGTAATTTGAGTAGTTATTTTTGTTGAATACTTTTTTCTTAAGTCTAATGGGACTTATTTTGGAAAGGGACTCTTAAGCCCTTAGTTCATTCATAAGACCTTTAAGCCCAAGAAAAAAAATCAAGCCATTACAAAATCAAAGCAGGTATCACATTCCATGCCAGTGTCATAACATTAAGATCTGCTTCATTACAGCTTAAATCTATAATTTACTAAAATAGATGTTGTTTTCAGCTAAGTTTTCTGCTAGACCACTATGTATTTGCTTGCCTGCCACTGTTAATAAACAAGCACAATGAAATGTTCCTTTCCTACTTTAACATGTCATTAAAGGTTTTTGGTAAGGTTGAACAAATGATTTCATTTTTCATGCCGAGCTAGTTTTATTCACTGTGTATCTCAGAGGTCGATGGATAACAAGTCAGTCCCATAGCTCAAGAGGGCAGATAATGGTCTTGAGATGGTGTTGCAGTTGGAGAATAAAACATCTCATTATTGCCACTACAGCTCCTTTATTGAATTGAACAGAAGGTTATATTTCTTTTTTGAAAACACTCACTTTCATGTGATTCATTAAGAATTCAATTTTTATAGGGACTAAGCTTTATCTTCAACTTGTCCAAAGCTTAAACTCCCAGATTGCTGTCCTTGTCTACTGGACACCACAGGGATCAAGTGACAGAAGATGGGGGGCAGAGTAATTTTGGGGGGGTCTAGGGCTAGACAGAATTTGCACTTTTTTATGTAAAGTAGGACTGTTAGTATTGTAAACCTTCAGCTAAGTCTATACTTTGAACCTCAAAGGTCTTGATTACACACAAGTGCTTGTCATGGAAGATGTTATTGCTTGCTATGGTAGATACGTGTAGGACGGAAGTTCACCATTGGGAGGCTAATTTATCAAAGTCCAAATTTATCTCAATATTTTATAAAAACTGAACTGAAGAGAAGGGTATATTTCTTAGAATTTGATTCATGTGATTCATTAAGAATTCTATTTCTATAGGGACTAAGGGGCATGTTTACTAAGATTGGAGATAAATATCTGGAGAAATTTCTGGAGATGTTGCCCATGGCAACCAATCAGATCTTTGCTAACTTATAGGTGGCTGTTTAAATCTAATTGATGATTGTTTGCTATGGGCAACATCTCCAGAAATATCTCCAGATATTTATCTCCAATCTTAGTAAACATGCCCCTAAGCTTTATCTTCAACTTGCATGTCCAAAGCTTAAGCTCCCACGTGGTTGTCCTTTTCTACTGGACATAGAGTAAAAGAGGAGAGATTGTTCAATGTACATTCCCTGGTTCCCTGTCATATAAGTAATCTATGCAGATGCATGCATACAAAGACAGGGGTCTTTTAGTTACAAAATTATGATCATAAGATTGATAAGCCACCATACCATGTCAAGGTAAAAACCATATGGCGGTCCCTAACTATTTACCTCATGTATAATATCAAATGCTAAAGCCTCCCAGTATAAAAGCATTACCTGAAATAAAGGTCTCTAGACCTGGGCATTGGTTTCATCCATAGGGCTTAGTACTCCCCCACCATTAGCTTTCAAAGGGGAGAGATAACCTAGACCTCAGCTTTGGTTCCATGAGATTAATCCTCCCCTGCTTCTGGCTTTCAAGAGAGAGAAACTTCCCAGACCAACACCCATTTCCAAAGGCATTGTTACACCATTTAAAGGGACGATTGTGGGGGTGCTACAACCACATGGAAGCCTGGCCTGCAGCATAGTTGCTAAACTTTGTTTTTTGCTTTTCTACTGGACACCACATGGATGAAGTGACAGAAGATGGGGGGCAGACCCATTTTTATTGGGGCTTAGAGCTAAACAGAATTTACCTTTTTTATATAAAGTAGGACTGTTTCTATTGTAAACCTTCAGCTAAGTCTATACTTTGAACCTCAAAGGTCTTGATTAAACACAAGTGCTTGTTATTGAAGATGTTGTTGCTTGCTATGGTGGATACGTGTGGGACGGAAGTTCACATCTGGAGGCTCATTTATCAAAGTCTGAATATACCTCAATATTTTCTAAAAACTCCCCCGACCAAATCCGCATGAGTTTTTTCTCATTATCTATCAATAAATTTTCCTAAAAATATTGTTTGTGGGGAAAAAACCCTGAAAAAATTGTGAAAAAAAATGAATTGTACAAATTATTCAGATTTTTTCCCAAAAACCACCACATTTTCAGATTACTGCACGGAACACAGCTGATACTGATGTCAGGCCAATTCAAAAATTTTTACACTTCAGTTTCCCATAGTCCTGGAATGCTTTCATCACATTCTGTCACTTCTGCTGTTCGCAAGAATGTTCCGTGCTATCTAGGCAGCTGATCAGACGACTAATGATTCAGGAGCTTGATTTTCACGCAGGATGAGATTTAATAAAAGTGACAGTATTTGTTTATAATGTCTGATAATATTTGTAGTTTGAACTTAACAAACTAAATGGTGCTGTCAGCTGTCGGGGTGCAGCAGTCGGAGCCTCATTTGCATGACACCTGCGGCATCCCTTCCATAACAACCAAATGTCACAGCTTAGAACAGGGTTCTTTTTTTTTGTTTCTACTTTTTTTCACCCCTACCTGCATTTTAGCCATACGAATGTGATTAATCAAACCTCCTCTGTTTTTCTAAAGGTCACCAGTCACCAGTTCAGTAGCTGACAGGGAAAAGGTGATAGAAAAAAAGAATAGCTTTAGTAGATTTAGTTCTTTATCCTTACTCAATATAGAAATTGTAACTAGAAGATGATCGGACCTGAAGTTAATTGCACTGAACACATGGTAAACAGGAGCCAATATCTTT
>CM044431.1:225604574-225630937 GCA_024363595.1 Xenopus borealis | reverse complement strand
TACTAAAACTTTAAATTACTGCTTTCCTCAAGGGCTAGGCTAAAGGGTATTCTGTGTATGGGTCTAATTGTTAAGAATTTTCAGAAACTTGTGTTCATGCACTTGTGTCAAGCCCTTAACCTTAAGTCTTTATTATTGACTAAAAACGTTGCATGATATTTAGTATAATTAATGGGAGGCGGGACAGGTTTGGGTGATTTGTGCTTCTATATTCAGAAGTCACCATTTCCCCCCTCTGTCTTTAAAAGCTTTTTAAAAGTTTTTCTTTTTCTGACGGAAATTCTACTAAGATTCAATCTGTTTAAAAAAGCCATCAGACCACAATGATCAGAGATCCTATGTGAAATTCATCGTTTATATCAAAGCAGGATTTTCAGATATTAATTAACACGAAGGATGAGATAAGAAAGCTTGGAAAGGAAACATAGCAGGACAAGGCTAGGTAAGCACTAACTACAAATAAAAATTTAAATAAATATACAATTAGGAAATCAGAAACCCCCTTGAATGTGATTGTTTAGTATTTCATATTGTATCAGTATTGTTCTAAAAACTGTACAAGCCAAACTACAAGCCATTTATTAATGGCACAGCAGAATAAGACTTTAATTATTGTTTTGAAAGAAGGCAATGAACACCTGGTCAAGATAGGTGGAAAGTTTTGATTTCTGTGAATTTTCACATTGATCTTCTTGTGCCTCTTTGTTGAGAATCTGTCGACTCAGCAAATGCTTCAAGGCCAAACAGTACATATTTACCCCTTTTTTTCTTATTTTCCAATTACCAATCATGTACTTTATCATTGGTCAAATTCCCAATTAACTTTAGCTGTACTGTAACAGAATCAATTAAATGGACAGTGAGGAATGTGTTGTATTGTCCCAACTTCTAATGCTTTGTGGTCAATATATTACCTGAAGCTAAAACCACCCTCCTCCTTATGATCTAACAATGAACACAGTTTAGTTTGGGGTAGGAAGAAAGACCTTTGCTTAACTGAAAACCTGCTTGCCTCCTAAACGCCAGCATTTGTGTGCCCTACTTTAACTGTTTCTGGATCAGTTCATAGGTGTACTTGCTTTTATGTGTTAGATGGAAGGATCTAGATCTAAAGGGAGGCTATGTTAATAAAGCTCCAAAATCTCCGCTAGATATAATCTTTATATGAATGCATAAACCCACTGTAGCATTTACCATAGCTAATATCCCTGTACAGTTTGTATCATATCCTCCTGGTCTTCTACATACTTCTCCTGATCTTCTACACTCTTTCTCCCTGGTGACCTCCCTGGTGAAATTGGGACCTATTAAACGGTATTTTCCAATATGGCTGTGCCTTTTGCACAGTGACAAGGTATGTAAATGGATGGAGACACTTGAAGGTTACAAAGTCAGTCAAGGATTGCTGCTGGCAACAAAGACTTAGGGGGTTATTGATTAAACTTTGGTCGGGCTTTTTGGTGCAAAACTTTTTTTTTTTAACCTCAAATGTTTAGCGGAAGAAAAAAGTATTTACACACTATCAAGTCATGGCAGTCCCTCCCATTAACAGTAAATTTAAGATATTCCAAATCATACCTACAGTGTTAGCCTTTTATTGAGCTATTTATATTTCAGTAGTATAGTAGTATCAATAAAAATAAGAAGGCATTTACTAGAAAGAACATGTTCATAGACTGTGGTTGGGATTGTGAAACTGGAAGCAGAGACAGATATCAATAAATATTGTATGAGGTCAATATCAGATCAAATGTCTATCTCAGCCGCGAGGAGCAGTAAAATATAGTATAAAACAAAAAACAGGGATTTATTAACAGTGTAGAAACTTCAGTTGCAAAAGTCTATGATTCTTCATAACGCCATGATAGATAAAGTTTAGACCTATCTCCGGCAAGCATCTGTCTCAGCCTTGATAGAGCAGAACACGTGCAGCTTGAAAGTTGCAAGCAACACAAAAACGTGCTTGAGCAGTGCTTCCCAACCAGTGGGTCACAAGCAACATGCTGCTCACAAACTCTTTGCATGTTGCTCCCAGTGGCCTCAAAAAAGGTACTTATTTTTGAATTCCAGGCTTGGAGGCAAGTTTTGGTTGCATAAAAAACAGGTGAACTGCCAAACAAAGTCTCCTGTAGGCTGTCAGTCAACATACTAATGGTCACGTGAGCACAAAGACTTAAATTTAATCTTTAATCTGTAATCAGGTATGTCTGGTATTTTAGTGTTTGTGGCCTGCTCTTTGAAAGAAAACATCTTATTGGTTGCTATAGATTACTACAAGTGACATTTTTATTACAGTACCCAGGACATTGAAGTCAGCCATTGTTGCTTTGAAGTGTTATTAATGTAGCTTTCAGCTCTGATACCAACAAGCATCTTTCTTTATATTTGAGTGCCCTTCAGAGCTGCTTATTAACAGTTTATACATACTGTATAAACAGTACATTCAGCAATATTTGCTAAAAGGGATGTGACATACTTCATCATGAAAACTACTCATATACTCTGTTTAGTTAAAAAATGTTGTGCAATTTGAAAATTGTTGTGTGAAAAACACCCATTGACTTCAATGTGTTTTGTGAATTTATTTTGTTTCTTGAATATAGATAAATAGGTCAGATTCGCTCATCACTATTTGCTAATACAAAACAATTCTGGACTTTTTGCACTCTTTATATACTGTATTCTGTGTATATATATATATATATATATATGCATCTTCAATGCAAATTGTGCTCTTTGTTGTTTCCATGTGCTGGTCTTACCTGCAATGCCTCGACAGACTTAACATATAACTTAACTTATAATCTGAAAAACAAGAATTGTTTTGTAGAAAAGAGAGTGCCCAAGGCAACAGCAGGTCAGACAGTTCTCTTTCTCTCGTGTAGTAGAACAAGCTTTCCTGTGGGAACTGAGAATTTCTAATCTGTACAAGATTTTGTTACAGACCTTTCTTTTCCTTACACTCTCTCCTTTTGGCCTTGACCCATGGCTAGAGCCAAACAGTTGTAACTGCAAATCTCCACACTTCACCTGTCAAGAAATGTATTTGATGTTTTGCCTGTTTGTCAATATAATATTAAACACATTATGGGCCATTTATTATATGTGGGGCAGGGTGCAAAGTGAAAAGAATGGGTGAAATTGACCATGTTTTGTGTACTTTGCACAAAACATGACCTGCTCATATTTAGACAAGCAGGTTAGGAAATTAGGTGCAGACTGCATCCAGACCACAGCTAGGAATGCTCATTAAATGAGCACAAAGGGGTACATTTGCATTTCTATCCAGGGTCTAGGTAAATTACCCCTCTTGTCTCCTAGATATTTAGAGCAAATTTTAAGCGTTTTCATTCATCCATTTCTGAGTAATCATTGAAGACGTTTCACTACTCATCCTAGCAGCTTATTGAGTTCAACTGACTGGTACGGGCCTATACCAGTCAACTGAACTGAAGAAGTTGGATGAGTAGTAAAATGTCTTCAATGATTACTCAGAAAGTCGAGTTTCTCTAGATTTACTTCTACTAGCTAAATATTAAGAGGCAAATGCTGATAAGAACTTTAAATTTTGATGTTTAAAGCAACTATTGAGCTCCAGAACTGCAAAGTTGACTGTTTCCATCGCACTGGACAGCCCTCTTTGGTATCTGACCAGCTGGCTTGCAGAAAGTGAACTACAACTCCTTTTGACTGCCTTATCTGTCAATGAAGCAAGTACCCATCAAAAACTTTAGTTTGGACAATCTGTAGATCATTCCATATCATGATGTTTCCTGCTGCTTCAAAGAAAATAATTCTACATGTGCATGATAAATATAAATGTAATCTCAAGTCCAGTGTATCATATTTGGCTTTGTTATATTGACCTTGAAGGGGACAACAGAAGCCAAACCTCACTTATAAGTAGGATAGAAATGCCCTTTAACGTTTTATAGACATTAATTACAATCTTAAGCAAGAATACTTCCGTTTTGCTCACAATGAGTAGGGCTGCAGGTTTTGCTATTTAACATACAATAACAGTTTTACCGAAATTACAATCTCTAACATTATCATAATGAAACCTAATTGAATTACCCTACTCTCGACACACCAGAAAACAACTGCAATAAATTCAATGACTACAGGACAACTATAATTACAAGTATAATTTACTTTGTCACACAGCACTGACTCCATGGGCAATTCAACAAATTATATTGCTTTCTGATAAATATAGTGTTATATTTAACAGTTTGCCCTTATGATGACTCTTTGCATTTCATTTTAAACAATGACTTTGCCAGAACTCATTGCATCCTTGCGTCCCTGCTCCTGCATTCATGAGTTTAAATTAGTGTTTTTGTTTGTGCATATTTTACATATATGGAGGCATTATGTCAAGTGGACTTATGAAAGGCCCAGGAGCAGTCAAAGTATGTGTCAATGATGAACAAAGACAGGGGGAGATTCTGTAGTTGTGTGCCCCTATTCCCCCCTTCAGCAGTAAAACAGTTAAATTTTCAACTCTGGGGACTGACAAATTGGGAGATATAAAAAGCTGTCTAAATTTTATTTCCTGAATCTCTGTCTATCTACAGTATCTACATATAGCTTCCTATTATCTTTTGATATATTGGAATGTTGGTTTCTCTAGTATCCATTTACCATATCTAACTAGCTAGCTAACCCTACCATCATATAATCTAATCCAGGGGGTCCAACCTTTGTTAGCCATGAGCCACATTCAATTGTAAAAAGAGTTGGGGAGATACAGTACATCTGTATGAAAAAAGTTCCAGGGGTGGCAAATAAGGGCTGTGATTGGCGATTTGGTAGCCTCTATGTGGACGTGCAATCTAAAGGAGGCTCTTTTCAGCATTATATCTAGTTTTATGCCTCCAAGATAGAATTAAAAAATAAGCACCTACATTGAGGCTACTGGGAGCAACATGCAAGGGGTTGGGGATCACTGTATTAGTCTAATTACCTTATTTAGAGACCCTTATTTTTACTAAAGGGAGGGTCCTTTTAGGGGACTCTTCTTTATTGGGGCTTTGAGTGCCAGGCTCTCTGCCAGCATCAACATCTATCTATCTATCCATCCATCCATCCATCCATCCATCCATCTATCTATCTATCTATCTATCTATCTATCTATCTATCTATCTATCTGTCTATCATATCTATTATCAAGGGGCAAATATAACAGGTGCCGGGTTACCTTTTCCTATCCTAGTTGGGTGCAGTATACCTGTGTTTGCAGGGATGGTTGGTGCACACTGTGTGTTCATTGTTTGCTCATTGGCAACTATCTGTTTTGTCATGGCCTATGCTTTGAGAACAGCCTCCATAACAAGCTGTGCATCTGTCATTTTGCCTCAATGTCGACCCTGTTGCTACCTCTCAACTTTGACAGCAGCATCCATTTTGAAACTGTGACCTATTACTTTAAGTTAGAAATGGGCAAAGAATAGCAACCCAGTCCTACTTTATAGCAGGAATTCTCAATATACACTCATCACCAGAGGCACAGTCCCACAAATAAGCTGAATCTTCTTATTTAGCCCATTAGCCTTCACAAAGCTGCTGCCTGGAATGTGCAAGTCTGATTATCAATGAAAGTGAATGAGATAAGAAGGCTTTATTGAGGCAAAGTAGATAGACATATGAGACAGAATATAACAGAACACTAAAGGGCACATTTACTAAGGTTCGAATTGATTCAAACTAAAAATTCAAAATCAAATTTGAATTGAAAAAATTCAAAATTCAAATTTATTTTGAGCTTATTCGACTATCAAATAGCCCAAAATTCAATTCAAATTGGTCAATTTTGAAAATTCTAGTCAAAGTACTGTCCCTTTAAAAAAATTCGATATAACAGTTCGGCAGATAAAACCTACCGCATTGCTACATATCCCTATGGGAAGCTCACATAGGATTTTTCCAAGTTTTTTTGATTGAATAAAAAAAATTTGATTGAATGCTTAAAATCATTTGAATCGATCGATTCGAACTATCAAATTTTTAATATTCGATTGGTCGAAAAATCTAATTGCAATTTTGAGGGGTTTTAATTTGATAAAAATAACCCTTGAAATTCGACCTTTAGTAAATGTGCCTCTATAAGATAGTTGCATAAGAATGCAGACATTATTTTAAAAGTGATTAACTGGTTTCTGACAGTAACCACTTAATACAGTTGCATATTAAGGAAGAATATCCCCAAATAAGTACCACTAGCAGTCAGTTCCAATTTTTCCCCCGAAATAAAAATTCATTTAAAATATAGACTGTCATTTGACTTTATGGAGTACAGAGTGTGTTCAAAAAGGATTGCAATTTATTCAGCCATTATCTAGACCGTATGCAGATATAAAGTACATATCCGAGGGAATTATATATTTTATCATCTGAATACCCTTACAATTCAACCCAGAGTGTCGTGCTATTGCGCTAAATTGCTTCTCTTAAGAGGAAGAAAATGAAAGCCATTTCTCTCTGTTTGGTCAGAAGTACTTGAGAGGTTTATATCATGGATAATTCCGTATTCCATACATAGACCGAGACAAAGATGAACACTCATAAATCAGACCCAGGGCAATTCTTCTATTCATGAGAAATCATTGCCATCTCATTCACAGTGATCAGCCTGCACAATATACCTGTATTTCCAGAAAAAAGACTGCTAGTGAATATTCATGATCCCTATCACTTGAAACAGAATCATACTCGCCTGAAGAAGTTGCAATTAGCATCGGTCCATTCACCTCACTTGCTAAATGCAATAAGCTCTACCAGTACTGCTGCTTGTATAGATTGATCTTTGTAAATGTATCAGATTCAAGACCACACATCAGTTCTTCTTAAATGGATAACTATGTTGGCATTTGCTTTGTTAATATTATGACTTGTCTTCTTCTCTATGAAGGCGCATCCACTGAAGCATTCTCCATTAGTGATCAGTGGATCAAACTTTTTTTTTATCCCAATTGGCTACTTTATAACCGACACCCAACCCAGCATGACTTATTTCTTGTAGTTTATGAACTGCACCAAAACCATCACCACCTTCTTCTGAACTTGCTCAACCTGCAGGTTTCAGGTCAACATATTCATGACTATTCTCCATAGCTATCCATAAAACATCCAGTAGATGTCTGTTGAGTAATTTACAGTAAATTAATTAACAAAACATTTTGTTTTTTTTTAGTGCCACCATGGTTTTTAAATCATCCTGCAAACCTTTATGCCTATGAGAGCATGGATATTGAGTTTGAATGCACTGTTTCAGGAAAGCCTCCTCCTACAGTCAAGTGGACCAAAAATGGTGAAGTGGTCATCCCTAGTGACTACTTCCAGATTGTGGTGAGTATGGTGCAGTTGAATAAAACTTGTTTGTTATTTAGTTTCAGATGTTATTAAATTTTTGACATTGGGCCCTGAAGATGGAATCTCAATAGTTTCAAAATTGTTTCCAAACTGTGACATTGGCCCTTTTTGGGGGTTTTCAACAGTGGTTGGGGGATGAGGGACTTAGCCTGTAAGTAAGTTATGGTGGAAACTGGGGAGAATGGTTATATACCCTAAAGCTTAGACTAAAGGTCAGCTAAGGCAATGCCTCAGCTGGACTAGATATTCTTGAAGAAAATGGTTGAATGATGGACACATCGATATTTTGTGGATCATTTTATCAGCTGGAGGGGCCTGATTACAGGTTGGACATTCAAAGCAGACTTGAACTGAAAAAACTTGACAACCACTACTACAGGTCAGCATCAAACATGATGATTGATACTACCCATGCCCTATGCATTCATTTTAATGGCATTCTGTGCACATTTGGTGGATACTATTGTATGAGGCATGACTGTATTGGGAAATACTGGCATTTTCTATGTTTTCTACATCTACAAGTATTAACCATGCATTCTGGTTAATACTTGTAGATGTAGATAACCTAAAGGGCACTATGGAAGAAAAGTGTTTGTTTTTGCTGAATTGTCTAACGTTTGCCAGTGAATGAGAAAGGATAACAAGCTATATTATATGGGCATTTAAGCTCTTTTTCTATTCCTTGGAAGTGATTCAAGTACCTTTAAATGGCATGCATTTGTAGTGAAGGCTCCCTCTCAAAAGAGCTGCCCACTAGCAAAAGATTTTTCGATTAAACTTCTGCACTGTTGATTTTTCCCACCGGTCCTGTTGCATGGAGATGCCTTAAACAGCAGTGCCGAATTCTTGTCAACTTCAGACTTCTTATTGCTCGCAGACACAATTTTCATCCAAGCTTCAGCAAGGGATAGGCATAAGATGTGCCGGTAGTTTATTAAAGATGACATAGCCTTTCTGTATTTTAAACTACAAAACATTTCTATAATAGGAAGCGAGGACTATAAATCTTCATTTCTCAACAAAGCTACTATAGTTCTCAAAATTCTTTCAAGATATTCTAAGCCCTAAATGTCACAGAGTGATAAGCAGAGACTGGAAGAATGCACGTTTCCCAAGTTATTTTTAACCCTGGCTGCTGTTTCATCACTAATCTGTTTGCAACCTGTGTTCACCCTTCTGTTGTACATCCCTGATAAATAGTTTGCCACTTTAAGGGGGCAATTACAAATCTAAGTGCAGGGCTCAATTTGGCTTGTGTCCACCTGAACAAAGTGCATGTTAAGGGACAGACAAGGGGTCTGGGGATAGGGTTATGTGGCTCAACCTACCCACCCCTCATGAATAAAGTGTTTCCAAATGCAAGTTGTGCTGTATTCATGGCACAATCATAGGTTTCTACATTCTGAATTTGAACACCCATGGTCTCCAACTGAAGGACGGAGATCAGCAGTTAGTTTCACTTAATCCGTCAAAGATTTGTTTTTTTGGTTTCACTAAACAAAGATATACAGTACACCCACAAACTGCAAGCCTAATGCCCCATTTCCAGGGTAAACAAGGGCAAGTCAACCCATTTTCATGGCAAACACGGCTAAGCTGTCTGTCATGTCTCTCAACCATTCCATTCTTTCAGTTAATAAGGTTCAGGTGGCTGATTGGGCCCACCAGAGAACATGAAACTCTTGGACAACTCGCACGATAAGTTATACTGTAGATAATGTCAGGTGTTTTAGGTTTTTTAACATGTCCACATTAGTGATGAGCAAATCGGCGGCATTTCACGCCAAAAATGTCCACATTAAAAACAAAGATGGGTAGATGGGAATTCTCCAAGGCTGGGCCAATTGAGGGTTCCATTGGTACTCTGGCAGGCCAGTCAGACCCTGTTGGGTTCCATATGTATTTAACCTTTGGTCTTTGCAGAAATGTATCTAAAACAGAGCCTAATTTATATTCCCCATTATTTGTCACATTTTAGTGGGAAAGCAGAATTTGCAATGAAGGCATGATGGATAGTGATAAGCACATTTTTTTCACCACACATGGATTCACAGCAAAATTCAGAATTTCTCCATTTGCATTTTTTTTTCAAAACTGTGTCAATAATTCATCTGCAAAATTGCTAAAAACAAGCAAGAAAAAACATCCATTCATTTCAATGCATTTGGAGTGAGAAAAATGTAAGAAATTCCCATTGATTTTAATGGAGTGAGAAAAATCCATTGTTCTGATGCAACTACACTGGATCCTACTTTTGCAAGCAGCACAGCTTACTTTTAGCTGCATTCAATCTCATCTTAATAGTGATTCCAATCCTGCACAAATATCACTGTATTGCATATGACAATTTTTATTATGACATTTAATAGATTCTTTTTGACCCTCATTATTATTTTTACAGGATGGCAGTAACCTAAGGATTCTGGGACTGGTGAAGTCAGATGAAGGCTATTACCAATGTATAGCTGAAAATGAGGCTGGGAATATCCAAACCTATGCACAGCTAATCATTCCTGACCCTGGTAAGTATGGGAATGCAAGTTAATAAACATGAAATGGACAACAAATGAGAAATTCTGGAGACCTAACTTGTATGGATTCTTAAGCACAGGAGATGAGCGAATCAGTTCATGCACTATTTTTATCTGCTGTATAGCATTGTTCTTGGAGTACAAGGGGAGTTATTTGGAAATATTTTGGGTGACTTTTGCAATTTGCAATTTTACCGCTTATCTTGTCCAGGCGTTCGGTAGAACATTTTGTTCCCATAGTTGCTTGTAAACCCCAAATGTAATTTAATTGATGTAAATTTTAGGTGGCCATACATGGGCAGATCTGCTCTTTTGAAGAGGTTGCCAAACAAAACTTGCACCAATATGTCCACCTTCAGTGGGTGATATCGGGATGATCCGAACATGGGACCTAGGCCCCAATGATTGGATCACAAGGCCAGGAATGCAGGCGGTGGTATTAAGGACCACATAAACAAAACAATACAGTCCAACTCGATTCTTAAGCCGGCCTGATGTGACATCAGTCCAATTTGCAGGGAGGCCCATCAGAGGGCCCCATACACTTGCCAATACGACTTTTTCTATCAGCAGCTTTTATCAGCCTATACATGGCCACCTTTGCTCTGGATGCTTCTATGAACACTTTTGCAATTTACAATTATTTTCTACTTTTTGTGGTTTCTGAGACATTTGCTAATTCCAGGGTTTTGGCTCAACTAAAAGTCAAGAGCATCAGTAGTTCTCTATGGGTTCTTTAGGGTCACTGACACCTTCAAAGAGAGCTATAGAGCCAAGCATTAAAACTGCTAATATTGCAGAGACTGCTTAAAATAGAATGAATGTACATTGCAAAAATGCTTAGAAGTAAATTAGTTCTCAGAGTAAATTTACACAAAGTGCTTAGAAGTAAAAAGTGTTCACAGTAAATTTACACACATTCATTTTTGGGGTAGAATTCCCTTTCATTTTACACAACTGAAGGTATTGTAACTACACTTTTAATATACCCTGCCTGTGTGCTGTCCATAACTTTGTAGGTGAAAGTTGAGCCCATTTTCACGCACTTCAGTGCAAATCTTTGTACATCATTTACTGGGGTAAAATTTTAGCTGGATGGGCTGGTTCAGTGAGGCTGGACTCATAGGAAACAAGATTGCATTGTGGGTAAAACATGGACTACAATGCAGATATTTTAAACTTTTACCGTTTGCTATATTTTGTAGTGCTATATCTTAAAGCACATAGTGTGTAGGATTAGTAACACTTGTGTAACTTGTAATAAAGTTCAAGCACTTTCCCAAGCTTTATGAAGAATTTATTAGGATCCCACTGAAGCACTCAATTGGCCACTGTTTATTAAAGTTGGCAAAAAGGTTAGAATTCAAACAAAAAAGCCTACAAACGCTGCGCCTTGGAGAACTCCGGGACACCTTTCAAGCTGTCTGTGTTGCCCCTTATGAATGATGGATTACAATTTCTTAGGTATTTAATCAGATCTTCAAACAATGCCATTGCAATTCCCTGGGGATACTGAAAAGGCCAATACGCACAGATGGTGGGGAAGTATGCTATAAATATAAATTAAATGCTTAGGTCTGGTACAGTAGGGATAGAGTGTTCTCTCCTCTTTCAACTCTTTCAATAAGTAGTAATCGTGTATTGCACACACAGCGTGAGCTCTGCATGGTGCATTTGTTCAGTGCGGACCTGTCCGTGGCCCCAGGACAGATGGTGAGCTGCACAAATCGAAGGCTGGTTCTTATTGGGGCTGGAAAAACATTTTGATTTATGTTTCTGGACAAGTTGTCAGAGTTGCTTGAGTTGGAGATTAGGGAACCCCTGGCAACACAGGAAGTCTTTGAGCAAAAAATGACATTAATTGAGGCTGTACCCTGAACTGCAGATGTCAACCATGGGGCCCTAAAGGTGAGAACGTCATCCCAAGTGGTGTTTCTGCAGGGTCAGCAAAAAGCTGCTGGCAAGGAGGTTACCTGGGCTTCCACGGACTCAATGTAACTGCATACATAAAATTTACACATCCTGGTACTGATAAAGGGATCTTTTTTTGTTGTTAATCTGACCCTGCCAATTTTTTCAAAGTAGATCACATCTTTTAATGTAAGAGAGCAAAGGCTCACTACACTAGAACCTTCCTCCCTCCCTGATTGGGGCAGCTGCGGGAAGGGTGAGAAATAAGATAAATCAGGAATATCAAGCATAAAATATCAAACAACATAAGTTGCCATTATGAAGCCCGTTCTTTTTGTTCTACCCATGTCCACCCTGGCCCAGTGTTCATTCTCTTTTGTGCCTGATTATATCTTTATCTCATTTTCTGTTGAAGAAGTTGTGCTCTGCCTCAGGTCTGTTACAGGAATGGCACAGCCGGCAGGGCTCATTTCAGCCAGCTTTAATTAGGAACTGATGAAATCCCTGACAACCTGCAGCCAAGTCAACTGACCCAAACTGTCATCTGATTTTTTTTTTTGTTCCTCAAAAAGTATAATTACTGCCAATTCATAATGACTACTGAGAAGTAACAAGATGAGTAACTTCTGTTCTGGACAAGGCTTTTATGTTGTTTCCAAGTGCCGCATATTTCAGTTTGTGCTGTAGTGCCAGTACAGACATTTTTTTCTAACTGTGTTTATAACAGTGGTATACAGTAGATCCTCTCTGATCCCCACTGGAAGCAGCAGTCCTGCCCTGCTTTATGATTTTATATTTTTAGAATAATTATACCTTTTTTCTGTTAAGGGATGATATTATTCCTTGGTAGTGGGAACAAAATATTGCATTTAGTAAAGGTTTCTTTATCACACGATGCAAAGGAAAATGCAGAAATGCTCGGATTGGGCAATACAGAGAAGGTCATGGTTCACCGGTTATTTTTCTTGTAATTTGCGATGGCAAGGGAATCGTTTAATATTGATTCCAGTAACGCTTGTTCATCACGTTTGCCAATGGCCAGTCACTTATCATGGTCACAGTGTAACTTTGCCTCTAATGTCCACCATTTCTGCTGAGTTCCTGTTATGTAAATAAAAAGGGACAATTATAATAATGAGCCATAACAAATAATTAGATTGTCAATTTACTTGGCATTTCTAAGGGTTTATCCCCCAACACTAAATCATCTTTTTATCCATAAATTGCTAAAATTGTTGATATAATTGAGACTGTTCAGCATATCAGCAGAGCATCAATAACCTAAAAATGTATTTGCCAATGAATTATTTAGCTGTTATGGTCCAATGAAAGTCAGTGCAATTAAAGTGAGATGGGGAAGGGGGTGGTTGATCTAACAGAGGTGTCACTTTCCACCAGAAATCCAATCTCACCTCCCTTCCCAGCTAGACTTTATGTAATTGCTGCTTATACCTGGATGGGGATGGCAATGTCAGAACATCATCCTAAGAGCTGCTGTGCTGTGTACAGAACTCGAGATTTGTAATTATAATGGCCTTTACTTCTATTAACATTCAGCAGCTGCCTCAACTTATGATAACCCATCATTCATTTAACAATCTCTAATGGCTGCATGGCAACAAATCATCTTTATTAGGATGGATTTAATGTTGCCAACATATTGAAGGCCTGAGATGACAAGTCAAGAACTGTTGTTATTTGCAATCCTCGAGCTGTTAGCGAATGCTCTTGATGATGGGATTAGGGATCATGATATCCTCTCAATTGGAATTACGTGTACACAAGAAACAACACATGCAATATAACATCTTCATATATGTATTAGCGGTTTATTCTTCATAGGCCCTCCAACCAATTTTAAAAGGTTTATTCTTCAAAGGACCTCCAAACAGTTTTTAATTGTAATCAACTTTCCACTATACATCCCTTGCACACAAAACATTCAGTCCACCATAAGCTTATTTTTGAACTGCCAGTGCCAACACTCCCCTTCCTGCTGAAAAGAAGAAATGTGGTAAGCGGCGTTCAGCAAGGGGAGGATTGTGAGTTTGGGAGTATCTGTATTTCTAAACTGGGTAGGGGGGTACCAGGCAGCAGCCCCAGTGGGCACCCCAATCCCACAATGACTGCATTATCAACTTTCTATAACTTAACATTTAAAAATCAGGATACACTTTTCTCTACAATATTTTAATATGAAGCATAATGAACTTAGAGTTTTTGTACAAACTCACAGACCTTTGCTCTGACCCATCAATATGTTATGGCGTAAGCAGAAATTAATATTGTCAGGGAAAAAAACGCAATTTAATTATGAGTTCTTTTTCTCCAAATCATTAGTTCACGTAGCCAGGCTTCCAAAGTCGAAAAATGTAATCAATACTATTATTAGCATCATAGAAAACCTTCTCAGTTACAGAATGGTACAATAAAAAATGCATTACTGAAAGGTGAGCAAGCTCATTAAAGGGAAACATCTTCTAGAATAAATATGGCTAGAAATGCTGTATTTTATGCACACAGCTTAATCTACCAGCTCAGAGGTTTAGCAGCCTTTAATAGTAATGATCAACAGACGGTCGCCATCTTTGATACAGTTATTCCTACTTTTGTGTGTCAGTGGCACTGCACATGCTTGGTAAGATCTGGCCAGCTGTTGTGAAGTTAAGCTTAGGGGTTGTAAAAAATTATAATATAGAAAATGAGGTTGGTATGTTATAGAAGTTAATGGTATATCAACAAAAAAAAAATGGGGAGCTATTGGGGGTCATCATCAGTGGCTCAGATCTTCCATGCCAAAAGGCTGTGGCGGCCTTGGGATGGTAGAGAACCCCAAAACATAATGAGCAGCATTTATGGCCTATTGTTTTGTTAAGCTTTAGTTCTAATTTAAAGAATTTAAATTTAAAGAAAGAGGGGAAGTTGCTGGGAGAATTGTGCTTTTCTGCCTTGTATTAACAGGCAGATGTTTACAGGCCTGAATTTGCACTCTAGGGCTGTAGCATTTTAGTTTTGGCATACAGTACCACCCAGCTGCATCCATATTGGTTCTGAAGCACTGGGGAAATGCAAGAGATTTGATAGTTTTTCAAATTTCCAAAGCACCAATCTTTTGTGTTCCTGACATAAGGAATTAGAGCATGTGCACATGTCAAGGGGATGGTGGTGGTGGGGTCAATTAGCAGTGGTGGGCCAAGTGGCGCCCAGTGAGTAAATCTGGCCCTGGATGTTTAACCCTCTTCATCACTGATATAAAAAATACAGGCAAACACTTTGAATATCAATTAGGAATAATGTGCAGTGGCAGGTTGGCAAGAAATGGGAGGAAGAAACCTGAAAGCAATGTAAATAGAAATATGTTTTACTCTTCTTTCAGGAATCCTTTTCCTCCTGAGCATATGCTCCTACAAACAGTGAGAAAGAAAACAACGTGGGAACATTCCAATCCCTGACTCCCCCTCCCATTTCTATAAATGTTTCTATAAATCTTTGAAATGTTCAGCTATTTCTCTGTCATTGTTCCATTTGATGGTATCATCTACATAAATGATAATGAAAGCATTTACAAAAACACAAAAAAGAAATAGATTAAGTCCATCAGCCCATTTTTTCCCCCTTCCGTCTAGAGATCGTTGCATTTTTATGGAGCGTGACCAATAGGTCATCATAGCATTTCATTTATTATCATTAATGTAATTATACAAGCAAAAGCACAGCAGCAGAGTGGAAAGAGAGTGCCTGTTTATAGCACTGATAGTAACCTTGAGTCTTGACTTTAATGCTGGGAAACATTGCACATTTTGAATTGTTTTCTCCTGGTAATGGTTGCACTTACACAGGCAGTCAATGAAACGTGTGGGGCTGGGGAGCTTGATCCATTTCTGTAGAAATGATTGACAAATGCAACCAGCATAAAGGAATATGAAGATGCTTGTGATGTGCAGATGAGATATTTAATGCACCAGAGGCCATTGGGTTCCTATTGGGTTGCTAATCATTTTACCAAGCCTACAAACACCCTGTTTAAACATATGACTGATTATTGAATTCAACTGCATATGATCTATTATTAACAAACCACTTGGCACCTCTCAACTCATAGGAGAGTGTTGAGGTTGAGGGAAAAAAAGCAACAGACCTCATTATGGAACCAGAAACTGTGCTTGGCTCCTGATTGAAAGAGGGAATTTTACATATGCCCCTGTGATCAGAATTATCTATGGTGACATACTTGCTCTGGGTTAGAGGAACAGCATAATATAAATGCATCTGGGAAGTGACTCTGAGCTTGGAGGCAGGAATTATTTAAATGACTATATTTTCTAAAGCAATACATTTATGGGATCCACTATCAGGAAACCTATTATTCAGAAAGTTAGAAATTATGGGAAGGTTATGACTCGATTTCATCACATAATTAAATTAAAAAAAAAATATATATATATATATATATTGCCTTTTAAACTGTAAAAATAGTCTCTTGCACTTGACCCCTCCTAAGATATATTGTAATTAATCCTTATTGGACTCAAAACAATCTCAACCAGTTTATTTCATGTTTAGGTGATTTTTTTTTTAGTAGTCTTGAGGTATGGAGTTCCAAAGTTTGGAATTCCCCCTTTTTCCGAAACCTCAGGTCCCATACATGGCATTCAATCCTCGGTGCGGGCTGTGATGTGGGCGATTAGCAATTGGCCAATCGCCGCGTCAGTCTCAGGGAGTCCTGCCCAGAAAACTGGACTAGCTGTCCAGGTCAAAACCCAACAGGTGCCAACATTATCTGTCACCAAACTGGGAAATAGAAGCTGTTTAAAGACTTGCATTCTCCATTCAGAGAGGCGCCATACACAGAGTCTGATTTTTAGATGGGTCAGTGACCCCATCTGAAAACTGGAAAGACTCTAAAGAAGAAGGAGAAGGCAAATAAAAAAGGAAAAAAAATTGAAAAGTTTCTTCAAATTAGCCATTCTGTATCTGTAAAATAACTTAAATGCTCAACCCTTTTAGGGAATGGTGATCATTTCTACAGAGAGACCCCTTTTAAGAGTACCAAACATTCCATAGTTGGTATTCAAAATTTTATTACCACCTGACATCTTATTATCAAGTTTTACCTATAATTCCATGAAAAGCAGAAAATGACTCACATTTCCTTCTACTTGCTGCTCGAAATAACATTTTTTTTGTAAATGTTTTTAAATTTGTTTTTAACGTTGCAATGAAAACCAAATCATAGATTATTAATGTCAGCAAGATATATTACATTATTTGCAATGTGTAATAATATATTTTTTGTGAATCATTCATTTACACATTTTTAAAAACATTACAATCTGTCAATCAGTACAAGGCGAATGGAACTCAATGTTTTTTGCTTATAAGGAATATATTCTGGGATCCCAGCTCTGGCTTCAGATGAGATAAAATGTCCCAGAATTCCATGCAAAGCATAATGGCTACGTATCATTATGAATTTATTGAGCTAAACCACAACATGCTTTATGTAGATAAGTTGCAATCAATCACTGCACTCGGCCTCCCTTAAAAATAAAAATCCGGTGGCTATCTCGACTCTACAGAATGTAAAATTTTGACTGCGTATAAATATTGACACCTATTTAATTTCTCCCATATCTCCTGCAATGGAGCTTGGCAGGTCTGCCATGGTGTATGGAGATCCATCACTGGTGCCAGCCTGGGCTGATTGGCATTCATGCTCCAGAGTCCTTTTTTATTTTCTCCTTGGTTGCTGGGTGCCGCCTGAGTAACTTGCAAACCAAAGAGCTTCATCTATTAGGCGTGACAGATTTGTATTCAGCGGTAAATGTCTGACCTTGTTCATCCTCCTTCATCCATTCCCATCAGCCCCTTCCCAGATGAGAGGTTCTGTTTAACTCCTGCTTCCTGTCTGCTGCCTTGGAAACCTCCATGAAGCAGTTCAGCTTAAAAAAATAACTTATACGGCTTTATAGATGTATTTAGAACTAAATACACAGCAAATTGGGGTCAAATAAACAATGAAGCTGTTGACTTAAAGAGAAAGGGAAGTGGCATCTTTGCACAAAATGTGTATGGTCAAGCTGATGCTGTGTAATTTTCAATATACTATACCCCAAAACTAATAATTAAAGGGATTCTGTCATGATTTTGATGGTGTCATTGTTATTTCTAAATTACACTGTTAACAATGCAAATAATTCACTCTACCATTTAAAATATTATTCCTGAACCAATAAGTGTATTTTTTAGTTGTATAATTAGTGTGTAGGTGCCAACTCGGGTTATTTTGCCTGTTCATAGAGCAAGTGCTGCACTATGGAACTGCTTTCTGACAGGCAATTGTTACCTTCCCATTGTTCTGTAGTTAGGCTGCTGGTGGGGAAAGGGAGGGGATGATGTCACTCAAACTTGCAGTACAACAGTAGTGAGTGACTGATGTTTATCAGACCACAACTCACATGGTTGGGGGCTCCTTGGAAACTGACAATATGTCTAGCCACATGTCAGATTTCAAAATTATATATAAACAATTCAGTTTACTCTTTTGAAAAACAGATGTCAGTGCAGGAGCAGCACTATTAACTGATGCGTTAAAAAAAACAAAAACATGTTTTCCCATGACAGTATCCCTTTAAGCATAGAATAGTTTATATCATATCAAGTGGTAAATTAAAAACATCTTACCAAACTTGAATATATGTTTAAGTAAATATTGCTCTTTATCATATTTTCACTTGAGTTACAATTTTATGATTGTCTGTGTGCTGCATTAGAGATCACCTGACCAGTAATGCTGCAGCTCTAACTGTAACAGGAAGAGATCACCTGACCAGAAATACTGCAGTTCTAACTGTAACAGGAAGAGATCACCTGACCAGAAATACTGCAGCTCTAACTGTAACAGGAAGAGATCACCTGATCAGAAATACTGCAACTCTAACTGTAACAGGAAGAGATCACCTGACCAGAAATACTGCAACTCTAACTGTAACAGGAAGAGATCACCTGATCAGAAATACTGTAGCTCTAACTGTAACAGGAAGAGATCACCTGACCAGAAATACTGCAACTCTAACTGTAACAGGAAGAGATCACCTGATCAGAAATACTGCAACTCTAACTGTAACAAAGTGTGGGAGCAAAGGACTGAACTTTGATTGGCTCATGTTATGTGACCTAGCAAGTATGTTTTGTTTGTGTGCACCAAGAATCTTAAGATCCCCGGGGCAGCCCATAGTTCTTAAAATGGTTTTTTATATAGGATTACATGAAAATCAACATTTCTCCTTTCAATGCATTTCCATTTTGACCATTTTTGATCTCTCCAGATAATTTTGTATCTTGCCAAACTTTATGGTTACATTTTTATTCTACTTCAGAGGTGGCATCAATAACACAAAATAAAAAATAAAATAGAAAGAATAAACATTTACCGAATCATTGGAGCTATTTCCCAAACATTTAATTATTCTATGCAGTTTCCATGTTTAGTCTTCATTAACTATTTTACTTTCTATTTATAAATGTGTGATTCATTTTACACTTAGCACTTTTTTGCATCAATTTATGTTGGCACATGTATAATTATGTCCCAAGAGTCTGGAAGGGGGGGGTGGAGGGGGAGAGGGTTTAAAGAAAATCCACTACAACTCTTTAATTCAAAGAAGTAATTCTTGTCTACCATGTACACACATAGACGGGACTGATTCAGCTTGCTTTTGAATAATATATGCAAATTGGCGGTTATTTTTACAGCTAAATACTAATCCATGTGCGTTACCTTAGTGAGACATCTGGGAAGATAAATGTGACCATAATTATCACATTTTCCTTCTGGTTGAACAAATACGTGCAACCTTGATGATTCCAATGATATCAAATGTTTTTGGGTTGGGGGGTCTTGGAGAGAGATGGGTGGCTTTGCAAATTCCAAACAAAGCTAATATTTCTTAATTCTCCCAGTAGAAATACTATTTCCATGAAATAAATGGATTTAGCTTTACAGAAGCTGGAACAGAAGCAGAATGAAGCCCCACTAATAGCTGTATTATGTGCATTTAATCACTCTAAGCTGTATAGTGTGACGGTGCATTTTCAGGGCTGATTATCTCCTACTGGATTGGCGGAGCAGCCAGTCATATTGTCACAAAAAAGCCAGCTGCCTTGAATGATATGGCTAAAATTACTGCTTTTCCCCTTAATAATTTTAAAGATGGGGGTTCTTCATCAAAATCAAGAGTATCTTACAAGTGACATTTAGGGGCACATTTACCAAGGGTCAGAGTGAATATTAGAATTTAAAAAAAATTTAATTTTTAAGTAATTTTTGGATACTTCGACTATCGAATAGCCAACATTTCTACTTTTTGAATTTCAAAGTACTGTCTCTTTAAAAAAATTAAAATTAAAATTCGACACTTCACCACATTAAAGCTGCTGAATTGCTATTTTAGCCTATGGGCTAAAAATATTAGAAAATTCGAAAGATGCACTCAAACAATTCCAATAATTTTTATTCGATCGAAAACTGACCTATTCGTTCCATTTTCGATCGAGAATGCCTTAAAAAACCCCCAGAGATTCTGCTTAGCAGGGACAAAGATAAGACGTATCCACTAAATGTATCAATGTAGAACATTTTGGGGGGCGGAAACCCCCCTCCCAGAGCTTCCCAGAGCTGCTTTAGAAGGTGAAAAATTATACTTTATACTTCAATATTAGAAAAGTGGTCACAAATAGAAAATAGAAAGTAATTGGAAAAACTTATTTCTAGTTGTTTGAAGTTGAACAACCCCTTTAAGAGGAAGTGATCATAATAATTAGTAACTTCCCTCAATATCCACAGACTTTCTATGAGTTTGATTACCTACCCCTTAATTTCCAGAGAAATTCGCGAATTGGCGAAAAAATTCGCGAAATGAGTCGCGCGTCGTTTTTTACAATGCGGCGCGTCGCGTCAAAAACGATGCGCGACTCGTTTTTTTGGCGAATTTTTAGGCGGCGAATTTTTGCTGCCGTTTCGCGAATTTATTCGCCAGCGGCGAATCACGGGAATTCGCAGCGAATTCGCCGCGAATTCGCCCCTGGCGAATAAATTCGCCCATCACTAAATGTAACTGAATCAGTCTCAGTGGGACTTGGCTTTTACTATTGAGTGCTGTTCTAAGATCTACCAGGAAACTCTTATCTTGTGATAGGGAGCTGTTATCTGGTTACCTTCCCATTTTTCTTTTGTTAGGCTGCTGGTGCGGGTGGGGGTTGGTAGCACTCCAACTTGTAGTACAGCTGTAAAGAGGAAGTTTATCAGTCAGACTGGAGGCAGCTGGGAAATTGACAATATGTCTGGCCTGTGTAAGATTTCAAAATTGAATATAAAAAATCTGTTTGCTCTTTTGAGAAATGGATTTCAGTTTAGGACGTCATTCAGAGCTTGTATCTTTTATAATTCTTTTTAAAATAAGAACTTTTAATTACTTTTGTGGCATTTCTGTTTTTAGAGAAAGTAAGGTCAATCCTGCCTTCAAAAGGCTTACCTTTATTAAATGGGCCTCCAGAAAATACAATGGAGTTATGTTATAAAAGACACTAAGATCTCCCAGGTGCAGTAACCCATAGCAATGAATGAATGAAATGAACAGGTAGCATTTTCTGGTCACCTGTTTAAAAGCAAACATACGATTGGTTGCTATGGGTTACTACACCTGGGCAAATTAGTGCCTTTTAATACATATAGGGGTTGGCCTCTTACATTGGAAACACTGTGCAGAATAATGTGAACATTGTTTGCTACACTTGTAAAATGACCTTTATATATAATATGGTCACGTTTTCACTGTGCACTTCCAGCTGAGTATGAAATAACAAACCCGTAGTAACGTAGAGGCAACTTCCAGATGATAGATTATTTCTTTATCATTTTCTGACAACTTATATTCTAAATTCTTTATGTTGGACTCTCACAGTCAACTTCAAGAAATATCCCAGTGTGACCTGTGTTTGAATGTTAGATTTACACTTTGTTTTGCTGTAGGCAACATGTCTGCTCGCGATCACAACTTTACCCAAATGACCCTACGGAAAGAAAAATACAATTCTTAACATGAAAGGCTTTCTTAAGCAAGCTTGGGTTTATATTTTCATATGATTATTTTGTCTTTTTTCTTTCTTTTTTTTTGTATGCTTCTTTTCTTAGATTTCCTCTTGCAGTATGTGGAAAAATATGTGTAGTAAGAAAAAGAATATATTTTCTTTATTTTTTTTATATCTACTTTTTTCCTTATATCATAGTTTTACAAATACAGGTATTGGATCAATTAGCCAAAAATGTATTATCCAGAAAGCTTTAAATTACCCGAAGACCACCTCCCATAGACTCCATTCAGATAACTTATGCACACTGGAGCTATGCAATGTTTACATGATTCATTCATAGACTTGAGGGCCTGTTTACTAACTTTGGATGTCCTTGTTTTCAAGAATTATTTTTTCCTCCAACAAATTGGGGTTTTAAAGAAAACATCTCTAAAATAAAAAAAATGTGAGATTTGTGTATTTTTTGGTCAAAATTCACATTTTCAGGTTAAGAAAAATAACAAAATCTGTAATTTTTTTTCAAAGACTCAAGTTTTTCAAGATTTATTTGACACTGGAAATAGCTTGATCCGAAAATACACCATCTTAAACCTGTCAAGGTCATGTAGGCGCCAATCGCAGAGGTCCATTTAAAGATGTTCAAGTTTTTTTCTAAGGGGTTTGACAGAGTACTTGATCAATTTGAGAGGTTCTAGTTTTTCTCATTCAAGTTTTTTTTTTTTTAATTAGAAACCATTTGAGTTGTGAGTTCATTCAAGGTATACAAAACCCTAAAATTTGAAGAAAAAAAAACAAGAAAAACTGTAATCCAAATCTTCTCCAAGTAAAAGTTAAAGTCTGGTGGAAGTCAATGGCAGCTGCCATGATCCTTTTGGAATTACTTTGTTTTAGCTGTTCAGAGGTTTTTCTGATTTTTTTTTTTGCTAGTCATTATTCTAAAAAACTAACAGAAATAGAGTTTTATCGTGGTTTCAAAAAGCTCTAATACCATTAAAATTCAACTGTAACAAAGACTCACCCTGGTGGTCTAGCAGTACGGCGGGATGCCTGCCTCGCGTTCGGCCTGCCATGTGTCCTCTTCTCCCCAGCGCTGGTTTCTTAGTGTGCCTGTGGCGCACACTTCCGGTATTTAAAGGCACATGAGTGCTGGTGTGATGTCTTCAGCGCACAATGGAGCGACATTTAAAGGTATTTAAAGGGACCTTATGTATTTTGTTGTTGCCAGTGATAGGATTTGTTCCTGGGGCTTTGTTAGCTTTGCTATTCTGATTCTGAAAACCTGTTTTGATTCTTGTTGTGACCCCTGCCTGGCTTTTGACGGTTTTACCTTCTAAATCCTGACACTTGCCTGATTTACGACTTCGATTCTGCTTATGCCTTCTGATTGATCTACTGGTTTGACCCTTGCCTGGCTGACTTTCTTCCTGCCTCGATCCTGCCTGACCTGACTATGATTCTGTCTTACGCATTGTACCACAACCTTCTGTCTAAAGACTTTGCATTTTCAGTTTTGCCCCTGTGCTTATTCAGAACCCCTCACTTTGCACCTCTCTTAATAAGACCTGGCGGCATCTGATTAGCCAAGGGCTCCTCCCCAGGCGAAAAGCGGCTGTTATAGGCAGAAGCAAGAGCCGAGAACAGGGTGCCTAGCATCGGTTCTGAATTAGGGTGCCAACCATGACATTAACCTTTAATAAATGGGCCTCCCCACGTATGGAGATCCAAATTACAGAAATATTCCTTATACAAAAAAAAACCCCAGCATCTTGAACATTCTTTGTCTTGTTTTTGCAGGATGTAATATATAGTCAATACCCAGTAATATAGCTTCACTAAATGTGTTGCATTTGCTAGCTGCAGATTGCACTTGGTCTCTGGAGCTGTTGTTAATGTTTTTCTTCAACAATTGCTCTTATCTGCTTTCGAAGCCTGTCTGTCACCTTTAGTCACATTTTTAACAATAATCCATCTGGAGTTGGTTGGGTTATTGTCTGTCCTCATTAAGGCAATAGAAAGCCAGAAATTCCCGGTGTTTGCATTTAGTTATATGGGTGAAATGCCAAACAATTCAATTTTGTGAGAAGCTGCTACATACAGTGTATTAACCTAGAATAATCATACATCTCTTTGCTTCAAAATAAAATATTTTCAGCCAATTCAGTAAAGCTGAAGTTTCCTAGACAAGTTTTGGAATTCCCTTAGAGACCATTCTTTCTTATCTATTATACTACCCAGAAGAATAACTTTTTTTTTCATTTATCATGTTTTTTCTCTGAACATTTTTATTTCTCTGAAACTCTAAAAATGTAAGATTCAAATTAAAAAAATTTGATTTTCAAAATAATTTTTGGGTACTTTGACTATTGAATAGGCCAAAATTCTATTTGAATTGAAAAAAATTTGGATTGAATTTTAAAATTCGGCCATTTGAAAATTGAAGTACTGTCTCTTTAAAAATGTCGACCCTTCACCAACTTAAATCTGCCGATTTCCTATTTTAGCCTATGTGGGACCTCCTGGAACCTTTAAGGAGTGTTTTTGTAAATTTTTGAAAATTATTTTTTTTGTACAAAATCGTTCAAATTGTTCGAATCGAATGATGCATTCAAACGATTTTTATTCAATCAAAAATGGACCTATTTAAAAATGGTCCATTTTAGTTTGACAAAACACTTTTTTGATTGTCGAATTTTAAAGTTTTCTAACTTTGAAATTCGACCCTTCGTAAAAATGTCCCTAAGTGTAACACACAAAAAAGTTGAATACAAAACTTCACCAGTGAAAAGCAGTCAAGGTCCTGTAGAAGTCAATGAAAGCTGTTCCGATCCTAGCCATTCAAACTTTTAGAGGTTTTTGCAATTTTTGCTAGTAATTGTCTGAAAAACAATCTTTAGTGCATTGTTTAGTGTTTCCATTTTTATTTTTTATAACCGTATATTTTAATAGCTTTTATGGCATTCATAGTTTTAGAGATAATGGGGTTCATTTATAAGCAGTGGGAAAATTTGCATCTGGGCATTAACCCATAGCAACCAAACAGTGGTTAGCTTTATTCAGCTGCAGGTTTAACAGTTAAAGCAATAATCTGATTGGTTGTCATGGGTTTTTGTACAGGTGCAGATTTACCCACTTTTTATAAATGAGCCCCAATGAGTTTAATCATGGTTTCAAAAAGCTCCAATACCACTACAATTCCAATACAACTCCACAACTGATTCATAAAAAGCAAAAAAGGAATCCAAATACCAGACAACAAAATAACGCTACAAGAAAGGGATTATAATTGCATATTATATGCAAATAACACTATGTATTCCTTTTCATTAATACAATAATTACGAGTAGGGGAAAATAATGGCCATTGGAACAGAATATTGAACCTTGCACATAAACTGAAAGCATGTTTATTCATTTTGGGTTATTTTGGAGAGAGCATCATGCCAGTAAGAGCGCAAATGAAATTTAAATGGTTGGCGTCTGTTTTGCATGTGATTGTTAACATTTCAATTGAGCAGAGAGCCTCTGCCAAAAATATAATAATATTATCCCTAGAGTTTCACACTTGCATAAAACCAATATGAAGAGCTTATTTTGTGCTTAGGGGCTGATTTTATGGGTTTGTGTCTGTGTAGTGTGTTTTTATGCTGATTATGAAGGGAGGAAGATAATTAGGAATAATTTCAAATAAAAGGATGGGATGTATTTGCTGTTGAACAAAAGTAACCCATAAACAATATATGTATATAGATACAAAACCCTTTGAGGAAGAGAATAGCCTTCCAGAACCAAACATTACCCTATTTGCATCTAGATGATATAGCTGGGGCTGAATCGCTCTTTTGGTTGGTATAGGAACTCTTCATCGTACTGAATAGACACCATGATTCCCAGGATTGGCTGCATGATTATTTTCATGGTTGAATTCACAAATTTATAAGGAAAGAAAAACAAGCTGATTTATCGAATACGGAATGGAATACTGATGAAGCAATGCTGCACTGATGAAAAACAGAAACATGCCTATGGCTTTAAAGAGCAAATACATTTTTTTTCTTGTGGGACAATGCTGTTGGAAACAAAGGGTCCCAGCATGCAAATGCTCAAACCAAGACCTGTTGACTTGGTATTTTTATACAAAATAAATGTACAAGTTGTAGCTACTATACAAAATATTTCCTGTAGCAACTGAATTTCCATCCACCTGTCTAGCCAAACTTTGGGAACTATGGTAGGAAAGGCTACATATAATCCTTTGGCAATTTTGAGACATTGTCCAAATTTTCCAAGGAGTTCCATAAACATAGAAAGGTCATGGAACTCCGAGATGACTTCTAATATCCACATATTTTGTAACATGGGGCAATTTATTTATTATAATACACAAGTTTCAGTGAGTCCTGTGACAGAAATTACATCACTAAGCCTAAACTCCAATTATAACCAATGACATCA